>JARBWK010000001.1:179338573-179532406 GCA_030556195.1 Anolis apletophallus | reverse complement strand
GAAGTTCAGATCCCCAGCCTGCCCTGAGGTGATCTTGACCTTTGTCCCAGTTCTGTGAGAGCTGTGCTGACCTTTGCTCTAGTTCCTGAGAGACTGTGCTGTGTCAGACTGGAAGTGATGCAACTTCCAGGTGCCTGCTGAGTCATGGGGGAAGTGAGGTAACCTCCTCTGGACATGGACATTGGACACTGTTCTAATTATGCAGACTCAGAGCCTTATCAGGTCATATCCCCTGGACTATGGGAACTGCTGACTCACCCGGATATGGTGCAACCCTCCTTGGACATTGCATGGGCAAGGGGAGGGGGGTTTGGGGTATAAAAGGTGTGTTTGGGTGGCGGGACTTTGCTTTAGCTTCACAAGTTTTGTACCTGCAATAAAATCGTGTTGGACCGTGCTACTATCTACGCTTGTTTCCTGACCGAGATTGGAGAGTCATTACACCTTACTGTCAATTCAGAGCGTAAACAGCTTCCCAGTAAGTGAGGCCTAGTTAGGGAAATCAAGTTAACGAAGTCTTACTGTCAATTTAGAGCGTAAACAGCTTCCCAGTAAGTGAGGGCTAGTTAGGGAAATCAAGTTAATGAAGCCTTACTGTCAATTTTGGGCGTGGTCTGTGTTTTTTTGGGGTGTAAATTTTTGGTTGGAAGTGATTTGGGTGTTTGTGTTGGGGATTGGCTCAGGCCGTTTCCTTATTTTGTTTTGGCAGTTTATTAAGGATCGGAATTTTCATGTTGGCTGGCCAGTGCAGCAGTTATGCAAATCTGCCCTTATTGGCAGCCAATCATGTTGTTCAGAATGTAGAGGCTGGGTGAGTCTTTGGCTGCCCTGGAGGATGCTGGTAAATGTAGTTTTATTTTTACTCGTTGTTTTGGGGGCCTTTTAGGTTTTGGGGGGGAAAGTTTCTTTGCTACAAACGTACCTTGCTTGAGGCCTATTTCTGTTGGCAAGTATTGTTTTTCTGCGTTGTAAGGTTTCTTTGTTTGAGGTATACATCACATGACGTGAACCCATTTATATAATAGATAATGTTGTGAGAACTATTTTTTGCTTATCAATAGTCCGGCTCTCCCTTTGGTGTTGTGTGCCTATCATGGTTTTTTTTAGCAAGATATTTTCATAGGTGGTTTGTCATTGCCTTCCTCTGAGGATGAAAGAATGGGCCTTTACCAAGATAAGCCAATGTGGAGTTGAACCCTGGCTTCCCAGAGTCCTTGTACAACCCACAGACCATGACATTATGCTAGTTCCCACATTCCCAGTACAAATATATAATAGCCCTATAGATTCCAAGACCACATTCTTACTCAATAGCATCTAATTTTGGATTGCTGTGTCTCTTTTGAGCAGACTCATGAGTGACCATCCATAAATGGCTCAAAATCCACTTGGGAGGTCTTTGAACGGGTCTTTAAACAGAAGGGGTGGTGGTGGTTTCAGGAGTGCTTTTGTCCTGCATTACTGCATAGCAGGGGACTGGATAAGGAGTTCCTTCTGGTCCCTTCCAAATGTGTGAGTCTAGAATTCTAGGTCAGAAATTATGCAAATTCATGAGATATCAAGATCACTTACAAAGGTGTGATTATGTAATTCTTGGCCACAAAAATGTGCACCTGTCTAAAATGGCCAAATTGTGACAAAAACCAGAATAAGATGCATAGTGAATTGATGCAGACTTAAGTAAAAATCAGCATCCCCCCTTCCACCAATATGCTTTTTAGAACATCTGGTCTGATGAAAAAGATCTGTTACTGAGCTTTAAATTATCATTACAAAGATATTACACTAACATGGATTTTAAAATGGTTGTTGTTGTTATTATTATTATCCTTATCATCCTTATTTATACCCACCTTTCTCCTCATGGGACTCAAGGCAGCTAACAATCCCACACTTTGGTCATAGTTTTAAAAAGCATAATTATGAAAATAAAAAAACAATTAAATAATACAGTGTGAAGGTAAACATCAGATTAAATTATAAAAATGCACTTAAAATAACCTTTAAAACCCACAATCCCCTCCCCTGAATCCCTCCCTTCTCTCCTTTGCTCCTTCCTTGTATGAAACAGGGTACAGGAAAGATATCTTTTCAATGAGTTTATAAAACTGGTGTCTACAAATCACAAGCCAGCTGTTGGGGCTGAAAAATAACCCTCAGTTATGGTAATTCCACCAAAATATAACAGAGTACCAGGAGTAAACTCCATAACCAGCAGAAATGTGTGGTGAGCAAGAATAACCTTTTAACCTTTAGCATGTCTGAGGATTGCGGAGACAATCTTTAGGTTCAATAGATTTATTAAAGTAAAAAGAAATACATTCTAAATAGAAAAGTCTTGGAGCTAACTAACTTGCTAAATCTAAATAAGGTAAAAGGTTAAAAAAAAAGTCAACGAAGCTACATTTTGCCTACAGAGAGGCAAAATGCATCCTCACAGGGAGAAAAAAAAGAAGTAACAATGGAGGGCATGGCCTTCCCAGGGCAGTTTAAACTTAAAAGGAAATTCCTTCACATCATTCCATTAAAGAATTCCAATAATTACAGGAAGAGGAACTGGTAGAGCTAGAAGCCGGCCAACAAACAGAGGCTGTGGGAATCAACGGAAGTTTTACTCCTCTCCCAATCTGCGACCCATCCCCGACAGAACACCTACTCTCTACCATCTCCTATCTTTTCATCCCTCCTGCTTCTCAATGCAATATCCATACTAAATAAATCAGCCACCGTAAGTGAGTATATCACCGAGCAAAACGCAGATATCACCTGCATCACCGAGACCTGGACCCGGGAGGGGGACAATATACCCCTCCGCGAGCTGTCCCCTCCAGGCTTCCAGATGCTCCATCAACCCAGAATTGGAGGCAGGGAGGAGGAGTAGGAATACTGGTCCAGGACCACATCTCCATAACAGCTGTACAGACCCGGAGATCACTGGCATTGAGTGCCTGGGAATTACCCTAAATGCCAAGGAGAGCCTGTCGATTCTTTTAATCTATCGTGCACCTGGGGCCCCGAGGGAGAGTACCTCCAAACTACTTGACCTTGTTGCAGACTGGACCCTTAGATCGCCGAGACTCATTGTGCTAGGGGACTTTAACGTCCATGCAGACATGACTACGTCATCTCCCCTAGCAAAGGACTTCATCCATTCCATGGACACTCTAGGTCTTTCATTAATGGAATCCGGCCCCACACACCAGGCCGGGCACACCTTAGACCTAGTCTTCGGATATGGGCTAAAGATTACACCACAAGCAACAACGGAGGTCCCTGGTCAGACCACTTCACCCTGAAGGTTAACATCAAAATTCCTCTACCACCAAGGATAGATCCAGAACCTATCCTGGCGCGGCAGAAGAGACTCATGGACCCTACCAGATTTGCGTCGGCCATAGAGTCCGTGGAAGTCCCCGGAGGTACCCTTAACGACCAAGTAGAAAGGTGGAATGTAGCCCTGTCTAAGGCTATCGACCAAATAGCTCCTAAACGCCTCTTCCGACCACGCAGTTTCCGCTCTCCGTGGTTCACCGAAGAACTGAGGTCACTGAAGCGCAAACGGAAACAACTGGAGAGTGCCTGGCGGCGGAAACCTAGCCAGACATCAAGAACAGCCTTCAGAAACATGCGCAAGACATACGAGCCGGCCACAAAAGAGGCAAAGAAAATTCACAACACCTCCCTAATAACAGCTGCGAGATCGCGCCCAGCGCAGATTTTCAGGATTGTCCGAGATTTGGTCACCACCAATCCGCAGCCAAAACCAGGGACACTCCAGCCATCTCAGCAGAGGAATTCCAGGAATTCTTCATAGAGAAAATCACCGCTCTTCGGCTAGACCTGCTATCCGTGCCTGAAGATACGAGTGAGAGGGTAGAAGAACTACATACACCAACTAACCAGATATTTGACCACTTCAAAGCCCTGGACCTGGAGGCAGTTAATAAAATCATCTCCACAGCACGGGCGACTACCTGCTCCACGGACCCTTGCCCATCCCATCTAGTTAAGGACTGCGCAGAGGGGCTCTCGATTCCCCTGATGCAGATAATAAATCACTCCCTGGAGCAGGGAATTTTCCCGGATGCCTTGAAAGAAGCCTCGGTCCGCCCACTCTTGAAAAAGCCAATCTGGACCCAGCGATGCCAGCGAACTACCGTCCCGTCTCAAACCTCCCGTTTCTCAGTAAGCTGATTGAACGCGCGGCAGCAACCCAGCTACAAAACTTCCTTGAGACATCAGAGGGCTTGGACCCCTTTCAATCAGGGTTCCGCCCCGGGCACGGGACCGAGACCGTCCTGGTGGCCATCTCGGACGATATCCGCTGCCAACTAGACAAGGGAGGCTCAGTAGTTCTAGTATTGCTGGACCTTACCGCCGCATTCGACACGGTGGACCATGATCTGCTGATACGACAACTTGCCGCCATAGGGATACAAGGAACAGCTTTAGCTTGGCTTAACTCCTTCCTGCGCGGATGTAGTCAGCGAGTTGAATGGCTAGGCCAAACATCTAGGAAATCTCTCCTCGAGTGCGGAGTGCCCCAAGGCGCCATATTATCACCAACGTTGTTTAACATCTATGTTCGGCCGTTGGCTGGTATAGCCCGGAGCTTCGGCCTAGGGTGCTACCAATATGCCGATGACACCCAGCTCCTACTGAAACTGGAGCCTGGCGCAACTTCAGTGCCCGAAAACTTCACTCGAGGCCTAGAAGCAGTGACAAAATGGCTCCGCGCCCACAAACTTAAAATAAATCCATCAAAGACGGAGATCTTATGGCCGGGCCGCCCAGAACCACCTTTCTCGCTGCCCCCCCCCCCCTTTGAAGGGGAACCGCTGACCCCGTCCCCTCAGTAAAAAGCCTTGGTGTTATCCTGACTCCAAATTGTCGATGGAGGCCCAGGTTGCCTCCACGAGCAAAAGGGCCTTCTTCCACCTGCGCCAAGCGAGACAATTGGCGGCCTATCTTCCGACGGAAGCGCTAGCTACAGTAATCCATGCCACGGTTACATCAAGGCTGGATTACTGTAACGCTTTGTATGTAGGTCTACCCCGGTCACTAACCCGCAGGCTCCAGATTGTGTAGAACGCGGCCGCCAGGCTTCTCACAGGAACATCGATGAGATGCCACATTACACCATCTCTGCAGCGCCTGCACTGGCTGCCCGTTGAGTATAGAGCCTTACACAAGACCTTGACCTTGGCTTTCAAAGCCCTACGGGGCCGGGGCCCAACATACCTAAAAGACCGCTTGCTGATGCCTGCTTACTCAAGGACCCCGCGGCCAGCAAACAAGAACCTTCTTCATGTACCAGGCTTGAAAGAGGCCCACCTGGAGACCACGAGACGGAGATCGTTCTCCGCTGTGGCCCCCGTTCTTTGGAACTCGATGCCACTGGACCAGAGAGCCTCCCTCGACCTGCCCCAGTTCCTGACCGCTCTGAAGACCTGGCTATTTAGGAAAGCCCATGGTTAATGCAGAACCAGGAACTCAAATACCGAGCCTGGCCCCTGCATTTAACCACTGAATATTTTAATCTAGTTTTAAATACTCTATTTTAATTGTGGAATTTGTTGTGTGTAAGTCGCCCGGAGCACTAACGTGGAGGGCGACTCAGAAATAATAAAGTCAGTCAGTCAGTCAGTCAGTCAGTCAGTCAGTAGAAAGACATGCCAGGGACCTCTGGACTACAAGGAGAATTTCCTGAACTATATATGTTTCCAAATGCCTTTCTCTGTACCTTCTATGCTCGCTCACAAATTCAACCAGTTCTTCCTCCGTGTATGGCTTGTCAGGGATATGGACTGGGTCATCCATAAAGGGCTCATAGAAATCCACCTCATTTTGCTTCAGACCCAATTTCTTTGCCACCTACAAGCAAACAAAGCATTTGACATTACTTCTGCTTACAATATGGCTCACCCAGAACCACTGCGACCTTTGAAAAAAACATTCACAGGTTGAGTACCTCTTGTCCTGAATTTTGAAACACTCCAGAATCCAAAACTGTCTACATTGCTGGTTAAGGACATGAAATCTTTGCTTTCACATAATTCAATGTACACAAACTATGTTTCATGCAGAAAAATACCTTCAAGCTATGTGTATAAGGCTTATAGGAGAAATAAAAGAATTCTATATTTAGATTTAGATTCTGTTTACAAAATATTGCAAGTATTTCACAATCTGGGGGGGAAAATCCAAACATTTCAGAATATGCATAATATGTATATCAGATAGAGTAATACTGTACTGGGTAGGTTTGGAACAGCCAAAAGGTTATTTTCACCTGATGTCTGTACATGAACAACAGATTATCATGTGAGCAGAGCTTCTTTGAAATGAAATGCAGGAAAATTGAAACTGGCAGGGCTGAATAAATTTTTAAGCCTCAAATGTTTATTTCTTTTCACTAAACAGCTTGATTTATTGTTTCATTTTGAATGTTTATGCAATATTAGGATCTTAAAGTAAATGACAGTTAAAATACAAATAATAACACGAATAAAGCAGTGAGAGTGAATCAAAACACAAAAACAATTTGCATTCAGAGAGACAGACAAATTAAAGGGTGCCGAAAGGATATCACATTTGCACCAGGTAAAACTTGGATGGCGTGACATACAATGCCATTCCCCGGCTTTTTGCGCATGTGTCAAAAGGAATAGGACGCTCCAAAGACTCCTCTCCCCCGGAAAAAAAGAATTTATAGCTCATTCAACGGGTAAGAAAACAAACAAAAGACCAATTCGTCACTCTTGAGTGCAGGGCACCATAAGGTTAAAGAAACTTCTGTGAGAAGCTGACTTTGACCTGGGAAGAGATAAGAGACGAGTCTGTTTGTTTGGAAGCCCGACGAAGGCAGAAAGATGGCGAAGAACCTCCGAGAACTGAGTAAAGAGATTAGTGAATCTCTAGCTGCACTGGAGAGTAATATTAGAAATGATATACGCTCGGTCCAAAAAGAAATTAAAGAGGTAAAAGAGGAAGTTCGTGGTTAAAAACTGTCCTTGAAGCCCAAAAGAGATCAGAAGAAAATGAAAGCAAAATCAAAGAACTCACTCATAGACTGGCTGGACAAGAAGACCGAATGAGGAGACATAATTTGAAGCTTTTGGGAATTCCTGAGTCGGTGGAGGCAAAGGACATTGAAAAAAAAATCTGGTAAGCTGGTTTACCAGTTTGAATATATCAATTAAAGAGACAGACATTGAGCGTGCTCACAGGATTTACAGACCGAGAGCAAATGATAGACACCCAAGGGAAATTGTGGTGGCATTTTCCACAGAAAAGAAGAAAGAACAGGTCTACAAGGAGCTTAAAAAGATAAAAGAATTGAAATATAATGACAATGCAGTTATAGTGAGAAAGGACTTTTCTGCAGAGACTATACAAGAAAGGAAAAAATGGCTCCCTTCACTAAGAGACTGTTTGAAAAAGGTATTCAATTCACCTGGGGCTATCCTGCTTCAATTATAATCTACAAGGATGGGAAAAGATTTACTGCAAAAAACCCAGAACAGGGTGAAAAGTTGATGGTGCGGATGGGATTAGGAGATACAGAGCAAAGCAGTACGGAGGAGGAGGAGGACCCAGGACAAGGATCCTCCCGGAGTCCCGAAGGACTTGCTCTGCAAAAAAAAAAGAAGAAGAATTCGGCCAAGTAATTCACAGGAGCTACTTAATGAGTAGAAAAATGTTAAATGTGATATAAAAATCATGAAGTATGTTAACTGGTATAGCTTTACTGAAGTTAAGTAAAGACTGATTTTGCTGAATGAGTTGAAAACTAAGTATAGTTTGATATAGATTGTATAAAAATTCAGGGGAGGGGAGGCGAATTTTGGAAACGCAAGATCCCAATGTATAAGGAGAGACAGGGAGGATTTCTCCCTTATTCCATATCTCTGCCTTATAGGGGAAAGGGAAACCACAAAAGTATAATTAAAATTAATTTCCACGTACACAAAATGAAACTTGTTTTGAATGAATATGGGATTTCTTAGTATTTTGAGTGTAAATGTAAATGGACTAGCCGGAAAGGTAGGAGAGGTTAAAAATTCAGATTACAAAGTCTGGCTAGGTCAGAAGGGGCTCACCTTTTATGCCTTCAAGAAATTCATGGGGGAACAATAAGAAATCACTTCTGAGTTCTAACCTGTGGGAAACAGCTGCTATAGCTGAAGGAACTAAAAGATCGAGCGGAACAGCGATCCTAATGAGGAAAAACATGAATATTAAGATTTTGGATCAACTAGAGATAGACGAGGGAGATACATATTTTTAAAAGCTAAAATAGAGGATAAAATATTCACAATAGCAAATATATACTGCCCAAACCAGGGTCAAAGACAATTTTTGGAAAAATTATGAAGAAACTCCAAAACTTCTATGAAGGAGAAACTATTTTGACGGGGACTTCAATTTAGATATACCTCAACATAACACAGTTAAGTTAAATAAATGGGGACTAAGAGACGCATTTGAAATAGTCAACAAAAAGGCCCAGCCTACGTATTATTCCCATAGATATAAAAAAATACACACGGATAGACTTTATTATGATGAGGGAATCTAATGAATTAAAGATAAGAAATATATTAACACATGGGATCTGGATTTCAGACCATGCCCCAATACAAATTGAAATAGAAATTAATTCAGAACCTAGAAATAAAAATTGGAAATATAATAGTTCAATACTTTGGAGGAAAGAAGATAAGGAATACATAACAAAACAAATCAAAAATTATTTTAAGGAAAATAGGGGTTCAGCGTCAGAAAGTATAATATGGGATGCAGGTAAAGCTGTAATAAGAGGCCACCTCATTTTGCTAGAAAAATTAAGAAAAAAAGGAAAATTTTAGGAAGAGAAAAGAAAAGATAGAAGAACTGGAAGCCCTCCAAAGACAACAACAGGTTAATTATAAGGTGCAAACCCAAGTTCAAATACAGAAATTGAAGGAAGATCTAGATGAACTAGATATCTTTACAATATGGAAAAGAGAGAAATTAGTTAAAAATGAATTCCAAAGACCAAGAATAAACTCATTGAAAAGGTTAGCAAAATATTTAAGAGATAGGAAAGAAAAACAGAGAATTAAGGTAATAAAGATGCAAAATAATAAACTTACATATAATTCAGCTCAAATAAGAGAAGCTTTTGCTACATTCTACCAAGGGTTGTACAGTGAAACCAAGAAAGGCCAATTAGAGGAAGAAATAAATTTAAAATTAGATGAAGAAGAGCAACAATTATTAAATTCGGAGATTTCAATTGAGGAAATAAAAGATGTAATTAAAAAATTAAAGAAGGCTAGATCTCCTGGAATAGACGGATATACAGCGGAGTTTTATAAGGAATTCATAGAAATTCTGAGCCCTGAATTGTATGTATTATTCAATAATATTTTGAAAGGGGGGGAATGCACCTGACACTTTGAGGAAGGCTGAAATTATAGTTATTCGAAACCACAAAAAGACCCAAAAGAGACGGGATCATATAGGCCAATCAGTCTACTAAACCAGGACTACAAAATATTCACGAAAATTCTATCCAATAGATTAGAAAAAGTATTATCAAAATTAATAAAAACAGATCAATATGGATTTGTCAAAGGCAGATCTATAGGGAACCCAATTAGAAATATTATAAATATAATGGAATATAAGCAAAATAAGAAACTAGCTATTTTAAAATTAGACATACATAAGGCCTTTGATACAATAAATCATGAATTTCTGTGGGAGGTTATGAGGAAATTTGGAGTAGGGGACCTATTTCTTAAAGCAACCAAAGAACTATATAGAAAAGGAACAGCAGTAGTTAGAATAAACGAAGGAATATCAGGAGAATTCCCAATTCAAAGGGGAGTAAGACAAGGCTGTCCCCTGTCACCATTGCTTTTGTTTTAGGAATAGAGGTGTTGGCGGATAGAATAAGGAACAATGCAAGGATTGAGGGTGTAAAATTAGGTCGGGATTGAGGCTAAATTAAATCTCTATGCGGATGATCTGTTGGTGTTATTATCCAACCCCCTAGATGGAATAAGGGAATTAAAAATTATACTAAATGATTATGAGAGAAACACAGGATTGAGGGTTAACATAAATAAATCAGAAATTATGTACTTCAAAGTAAATAAATTAGAAAAACGGGAAATAGATAGAATAACCAAAATTGGCATGGGGAAAGGGAAAATAAAATACTTGGGGTGACACTACAAAAAAACATAGATAAGATGAAGAAGAGCAACTATAAGGAGGCATGGAAAAAGTCCTTAAGACCATGAAAAGATGGAAGGGAAAAAATTTGAATATTTTTAGTAAAATAAAAGCAGCAAAAATGTTCTTAATTCCAAGATTAATGTATCTATTCCAGGTTCTCCCACTAGAAATTAATCCTAAACAAATAAAAATTTGGGATAGGACCATTAGAGAATGGATCTGGAGTGAAAAGAAACCTAGAATCTCAAATAAAGTATACTATACACACCAGGAGGAATTAGGATGGGGATTACCAAATTTGGAATTTTATTACGAAGGGTTCCAACTAAAATCACTGATAGAAAACAGCGTAAGGAGAGAAGAAAAAATGGTGCAGAATAGAAGATGCAGTAAACAATGGAGAGGGAAAATTTGGGATTTTCACTGGAAATCTAGAGGCTTCCATTAAAAAACAAGAGGTCCTAGAAGACTAGCATTAAAGATATGGAAAAATGGAAACCACTATGGATGCCGGATATAGTAAAATTGACACCACTAGAAAGTTTATACGGAAAAGAGTTTGGCCATAAATGGTGGGAAGATATGAAAGATAAAGGCTATTACTGCATAAAGGATATGTACGACATAAATGGTCAATTGATCCCCATGAATAGGATAATAGAAAAAAATGGGAAATAAAAACTGGATAAAAGTATTGGGGCTATATAACAAACTCAAACAAGGGAAATATGGAGAATGTTTAAGCAAAGAAAATAAATTTGAGAACATACTTATGAAAGGACAGAAGACATTGAAAGGCTTAGTAGGAGAATTATATAAAACAATGATAAAAGACGAGGAATATGTAGTCAGAACATTACAAAATAAATGGCAGAACGAAGGGATACTCACAAAACAAAGTATTGAGGAATTAAAGAAGGGGGTAAACAAAATTAAAATGGAAAAATATAAAGAATTAGAAAGGAAATTTCTCTGAAATGGTATAGGACACCAGCTCAATTAGCAAACATGGGTACAGGACTAAGTCCGATGTGTTGGCACTGCAAAGCAGGGAAAGGCTGGTATGCACATATGTGGTGGGATTGTTTAAATGCAAAAACTTTTGGAACAAGATAATTAGTAAAATGGGGAAACTTTTCAAGATAACAATCCAGGTCAACATGGAATTTATGTTAATGGCAACCACAGGGAATAAAAATATTGCGGCGAAGAACCAGGATTTATTCAAAGCAATGATTTTAGCAGGAAAAGCAGTAATCGCCTGGGGGTGGAGAGATGTAAAAAAATGGAATTTGGAAAATTGGAATAACTATCTATTTGAACAAGTCCAATCAGATATTATCGCTTGTATAACCCAAGAAGACTCACAGGAGGACAAAACAGAAGTAATTAAAGAGAAATGGGCAACATATATAAAATGGGTAGAAGAAGGTGAAGCCAACACATATATTGCACAAAGACTTCAAAAATTGTGTTCGTGGTTAAAAATAAAGATTTAGAGAGGAAAGAGGTTGGGGGGTGGGGGTTAGGGAAGGGGGGGGGAGGAGTTGGGAGAAAATAATAAATGAAAAGAAATATGAACGAATCTGTAAAGAATGGGAAGAGAAAATATAGAAAAATGTTTATGATAATGCATGTTTACAATGGATAATGATTATTTGTTCAAATATGTTTCTTTTCAATAAAAAATATTTGATTAAAAAAAACAAAAAAAAACAATGCCATTCCCCCAGTTACCACACCTCATTGCAGAAGGTGTGAGAACTCAGAGAAGGCTCTCCAAGGATGCTATTAAATCTCACATATTTCATATGAATGAAGAATTACAGAGCAACTCAAATCAGTTATTGTGTAATGTGAATTATAATCAATTACTTATATGTAATTTTTAATAAAGGAAAAGTTTTAAAAGTGTACATAAAAGAATTCATCTAAGAACAATTTCAAATAAAAATAATAAATTTTCCACTACCTCCTTTTTGAATTATTGCTCCAGTTCAAAAGCCAGGAATTTGATTGGAAGGAAAAAATTGGTCTCTTTTTGCTATGTAAAAGGTACACAAATTTGCCACTTCCATGTTACATATCTCTATCTTATGGTAAGCGATGCCATGTTTAAAATAAGAGAGACATATTCCAAGCCTGTCTGGATGTGTCAAAGGAGTGCCCAGCTCCTCAGCACAGTTATACTGCCAGGTCCTGTTGGCTTACAGATAACCATTATAATCAAACAGTTATTGCTGCCAGTGGACAAGCAATAAATTCCCCTCTTAGAATCCTAGAGTTGGAAGAGACGCCAAGAACCACCTGGTCCCACCCCTTCTGCCATGGAGGAATATCTAATCCATGCACCCCATCCAGCCTCTGTATAAAAACATCCGGAGAGGCAGCAGCATATTCCACTGTAAGAACAGCTCTTACCACCAGGACATTTTTCTTAGGTCAGTATGGTACTATTTATTTATTTATTTCCCATATTTATATCCCGCCCTTCTCAACCCCGAAGGGGATTCAGAGCAGCACACAAAGGCACAATTTGATGCCAAACATTGCATACAATACATATCCAGAAAATAAAAAACATATACATTAAAACACCCACAAAAACATATAAACATTAAAATTATTAAATCACATAATCCAGTATCATAGTCTAGGCCATTCCAGTTATCATTGTACCATCCCATGCTCACATATTGCACTTCATCCAAACGCTTGGTCCCACAGCCAAGTTTTCATTTTTTCCCCTAAAGGTCAGGAGGGAGGGGGCTAATCTGATATCACTATGGAGGGAGTTCCACAGCTGAGGGGCCACCACTGAGAAGGCCCTGTCTCTCGTCCTCACCAAACCACACCTGCAAAGGAGGTGGGACTGAGAGAAGGGCTTCCCCAAAATATCTTAATCTCCTAGATGGTTCCTAGAGGGAGATGCGTTCAAGACAGGTAAGCTGGGCTGGAACCGTTTAGATTTAATTCTCAACCAGGACAAACTGTATTCTATTTAATGCTTAATTTGTATTGATATTAATGTCTTCTTTGTACACATCCACCCACCTATCTAAGTCATCCACTATATCTAATAGGCTAACTTAAGTATTGGTACGAGTTGCTTGCAACCCTGTTGTGTGTCCTTGCTGTTCTTTTTGCTTACCCCTTTATCAAAGGTAGCAAAGAATTTGACATATGGCTGGAAATGTTCAGCTGCTTCTTCAAATGCTTTATAATCTGAGGAAGAGAAAGGAAAGAAAAAAAAAGATTATTTAGTGGTTTTTATGTTGACTATGACTCTGGAAACTAGTGTTTAACCTCTGCCCAGCCATAGAAATTCACTGGAGCAAGCCACACACTCTCAGTCCCAGAAAACCTAATAGTCAAAACATAAACTCCTGACATGAAAAAAAATGACATTTTGAATCAACCAATTATACAGATTTTATTTAAGCAGTGAAAAGCTAACAAGAAATGGGATGTGATTAAGAGCAAGAAGAGGAGTAGCAAAAGCAGTCAATGGATACAATGTAAAGTCTAACAAATTTAAGGAAAACTCCGTCTGCCCTCCAGAAAAGGATCGCAGCCTTGTCGCAGCACTGCAGCTTGAAGACCTCAATGATGCCAAGAGCAAAACCTTGAAGGGACACCCAAGACGGCACAGTTATGGCAAAGAGGTCAGACTAAACGCGATCCCTGGGGATTGTGTTTGGCAACCCACCCCAGTATTCTTGCCAAGAAAACTAAATGGACCAGTACAACCAGAGATATGTCGGTATGCCATCGGAAGATGAGACTCCTAGGTCAAAAGATGGTCAAAATGCTACGGAGGAGGAGCAGAGGAGAAGTTCAACTAGCCCCAGATGTGATGACACAGCTAGCTCAAAGCCGAAAGGAAGGCTGTGCTGGAGGTGAACGACAAATCCAATGCTTTAAAATCAACACACTATAGGAACCTGGAATGTAAGACCTATGAACCAGGGCAAACTGGATGTTGTTATTGGTGAGATGTCAAGACTGAAGATAGACATTCAGGGGGTCAGTGGACTGAAATGGGCTGGAATGGGCCACTTTACATCAGATGGCCACCAGATCTACTACTGCGGACAAGAGGAACACCGAAGATCTGCAGCACCTACTGGATAATATACCAAAAAGAGACATTATTTTCATTACAGGAGACTGGAATGCTAAGGTGGGTAGTCAAATGACAATTGGGATCACAGGCAAGCATGGTCTGGGACAACAAAATGAAGGCTGATAGAATTTTGTCAGGAAAACTCACTGTGTATAATGAACACTCACTTCCAATAACCTTAAAAATGGCTTTATACATGGACTTCACCAGATGGTCAACACTGAAATTAGATTGACTGCATCCTTTGCAGCCAAAGGTGGCGGACATCCATCCAGTCGGTGAAAACAAGGCCTGGGGCTGACTGTAGTTCAGATCACGAACTTCTTATTGCTTAATTTAGAATAAGACTAAAGATATCAGGGAAAACACACAGACCAGTTCGATATGATCTCACTAACATTCCTAGCGAATATGCAGTGGAAGTGAAGAACAGATTTAAGGGACTCGATTAATTAAATAGAGTCCCAGAAGAACTATGGACAGAAGTCCGCAACACTGTTCAGGAGATGGCAACAAAGTATGTCCCAAAGAAAAAGAAAACCAACAATGTAAAATGGTTGTCTGCTGAGACACTGGAAGCAGCCCAAGAAAGGAGGAAAGCAAAAGGAAACAGTGATAAGGGGAGATATGCCCAGTTAAATGCACAATTCCAGAGGTTAGCCAGAAGAGATAAGGAACTATTTTTAAAAAAGCAATGCATGGAAGTGAAAGAAGACAACAGAATAGGAAGGACAAGAGACCTCTTCCAGAAAATTGAAACATTGGAGGTAAATTTCAGGCAAAAATGGGCATGATTAAAAACAAAGATGGCAAGGACCTAACAAAAGCTGAAGAGATTGAGAGAATGTGGTGAGACTATACAGAAGAATAATAATATCGAGGATAGTTTTGACAGTGTGGTGAGTGAATAAGAAGCAGACATCCTGAGGAGTGAGGTTGAATGGGCCTTAAGAAGTATTGCTAACAACAAGGCAGCAGGAGATGACGGGATCCCAGCTGAACTGTTTAAAATCTTGAAAGATGATGCTGTCAAGGTGATGCATGCCATATACCAGCAAATATGGAAAACAAAAGAATGGCCATCAGACTGGAAAAAATCAACTTATATCCCCATACCACAAAAGGGAAATGCTAAAGAATGCTTAAACTTTCATACAGTGGCTCTTATTTCTCATGCCGGTAAGGTAATGATTAAGGTCCTGCAAGAAAGACTCCAGCAATCCATGGAGAGAGAGTTGCCAGTTGTACAACCTGGGTTTAGAAAAGGCAGTGGAACAAGAGGCCAACTTCAGCCACATAATGAGAAGACAGGAAAACTTAGAGAAGACAATGATTATGGGGGAAATGGAAGGAAAAAGAAAGAAGGGTCGACCAAGTGCAAGATGGATGGATGGTATCCTTGAAATGACTGGCTTGGCTCTGAAAGAGCTGGGAGTGGTGATGGCCGACAGGGAGCTTGGCATAGGCTGGTCCATGAGGTCACAAAGAGTCGGAACTAACTGAATGAATAAACAACAACAACAACAACAACAACAACAGTCTACCCTGATGTATTTCTCACAAAGCCCACGACAAGTTCTGATGACTTCTGGACACACTACTGATCGATTTGATCCATAATAGCTATGAAGATCACTCCCACATGTAGACTCTAAAGAAAAAAGATAAAATGAACACCCAAGTCTTTCAAGAGCACTAAGTGAGCCCTCCTCCAAACAACACTTAGCATAATCTATTAATGGAGCAGCCTAAGAATGTTGAGGAACAGTGGAATAAACTGAAGGCCTCTATCAGCCTGTGAACAAACCATTGGATGCCAAACTTAGAACCACCAAGATTGATTTGATAAGAGATCCAACATATTATCGATAAGAAAAGGGAAACCTTCCAAACATGGCAAAGAGACACCAACTGTGCCACTAAGAAAAGGTCTTCACGTCAGTTAGGAACCCACCTCCAAAACTCTACCTTTGGAAGACAATCATACTTGGCCTATAATGAATTCAATGACAGAGGCAGAAGAAGGTGAAACTAATAATAAATAATAATAATAATAATAATAATAATCCTGCCACCATCTCCCCAAAGGGACTTGGGGCAGCTCACAAAAAGAACTCCATAAGTGCCGCAACAAACAGCAAACATGTACATAAATAACATACTAAGAGATTCTATGTTGTAGTTCAGGAAGAAAGTGACCACACACCAAAACAGGACTGTAGGGAACAGAGCAGAATCTAAGATTATTGCAAAATTTGGCCTGCAATCACACAATGAGACAAGAAATTCCGATTGAATTTTGGGAGCCAATATGTTGTTCCTTCCAATCACTTTTTTCAAGCAACCAAATAAATTACATTTTTGCTCACTTATTAATGGTATCCCACCATAGGATTTTTATGCCAAAACCCTATGATGGTAAACATTCTTTGGAACTACACTGGGCCCTTCCTCCCCATTTCCATGATGTGTACTGAAAATCTTTCTGCAAGTAGAAATTGGCCTGTCTTCCATTTTTGCAATAATTAATGTTTAGTTTTGGTTGAATTAGCCCCTTCTGGCTTAATTCCAAGACATCTGCTTGACACATTTGAGCTGTTGCATGATTTTGCCATGCAAGGTTTTGGGTTATTTTTGGTGCTACTAAAGAGTTTCTTCTGATGTGGCTGATGGAGCGGGAGATTGCAGTGTTTATTTCTGTCATGGGGGAATGAGGTTTATAAAATATCCATGCAACATCTCTGTTGTCCTGGATTATTTCCTAGTAATTCTTGGCACATGTTGCAACATTTAATATTCACTCTTCAGTTGGCTTCTTTATCGATATATTCCCTTCTGTTCACTTTCTTCATTTTAAAAAATTAGAACTATAGTGCAAAAATACATGAGAGAAATGGCACTGATGACATTTTAATTTAAGCAAAATCACAGCAAAATAAATTATCCTTCAAAGGATAGGACCACCTCAGCAACTATTCCTATTTTTAAAAAAATATAATTTGGAAAAGACCATAATGTAAATAGAAGAAATTGCTTTAGACCAGTGGTTCCCAAATTTTTTTGGCCTACCGCCCCTTTTCCAGAAAAAAATTTACTCACCGCCCCTCTAGAAATTATTTTTAATTTTTTAATAGCAATTAAACAGAAAGATATTGTATTAATATTTCTGTATTTTTCGTAAAATATAATAAAGAAAGTTGTAAATTAGAAGCATTAAAGTTTGAAATTATGAAACTATTTATTAAACTTATAATAGAAAGGGAATACAAAAAAAAGTTAAAACATTTGAAATCATCTTAATGAGAAGGATGAACCTGGTATGCTGCTACCAATCTAGTAATCCTCAGCTCTATTTTCATCAGCAGTAATCTCAAATCATCGCGATTGACTATTTTGCAATCGGTTTCTTTTTTTGTTAATAAATTGGTTGCCGCACTGAATCCATGTTCCACTAAATATGTTGAAGGACATTATTATTATTGTTATAAGACTCAACCAGTTGGAAGGGAACCCCAAAGGTATTATTATTATTGTTTTATTTATTTATTTATTAATCATTCTTGTATGCCGCCACTCCCCGAGGGCTCGGAGCGGCTCACAATCACAAGCATAAAACAGATAAAAACATCAGATAAACTATTCTAAATTTAAACTAAAACTAACTCAGCAGGATTACAAAAATCAACAACTAAATGCCAGTTTGAAGAGATAGGTTTTACAAGCCCTGCGAAAGGCAAGGAGGTCTTGCAGTGCACGCACTTCAGCAGGCAGAGTATTCCAGATAGTTGGAGCCACCACAGAGAAGGCCCTACGTCGGGTCGAGGCCAGATGGATGGTCTTGACACCAGGCACCTCGAGGAGATTCGGATCTTCAGAGTGGAGTGAGCTCCGGGGTTGATAGGGGGTGAGACGGTCCCTCAGATACATCGGCCCCAGACCATATAAGGCCTTGAAGGTTAACACCATCACCTTGAAAGTGATCCGGTGCTCGACCGTGAGCCAATGAAGCTGCTGTAAGATGGGAGTTATGTGGCTCCTTGCCGGCACTCCAGCGAGGAGTCGAGCAGCGCCATTCTGGACGAGCTTAAGCTTCCGGATCACGGACAAGGCAGGCCAATGTAAAGGGCGTTACAGTAGTCTATCCTTGAGATAACCATGGCTTGGATAACTGTGGCTAGGTCGTCTCTAGATAAGTAGGGGGTCAGCCGCCTAGCCTGTCGCAGGTGGGAAAAGGCGGTTTTGCTGACAGTGGAGACCTGGGCCTCCATAGACAGCAAAAGGTCAAAAACAACCCCCAGGCTTTTTACTGATGATGACGGGCAAAGTGCCTCACCATCCAGGGTGGGAAGCTGGACCACCCCACAATCCGGTCAACCCAGCCACAGTATCTCCGTCTTCGCTGGATTCACCCTCAATCTACTGACACACAGCCATCCAGTGATGGCCTCAAGGAACTGATAGAAACAAGAGGGTACGGAGTCCGGCCGGCCTTCCATCTTCAGAACAAGCTGGGTGTCATCAGCGTACTGATAACATTCCAGCCCGAAACTTCGAACCAGCCCAGCAAGTGGTCGCATGTAGATGTTAAATAACAGAGGGGAAAGTATGGCCCCTTGAGGGACCCCACAAGATAGAGGGGCCCTCTCGGAGACCAGACCTCCCCTTTCCACTCGCTGTCCCCGATTATGTAGAAAAGACAACAGCCATTTTAAGGCTGTTCCCCTAACTCCAACAACGGCAAGGCGGTGGGCCAAAAGATTGTAATCGACCGTATCAAATGCTGCTGTGAGGTCCAATAACACAAGCAGTGCTGGTCCGTCCTTGTCTAGCTGGCAACGAAGCTGGTCGGAGATGGCGACCAGCACGGTCTCCATCTCGTGCCCTGAATGGAAGCCGGACTGGAAGGGATCTAATCCGGCTGTGTCTTCTAAGAACTGCTGTAGCTGCCCCGCTACTGCCCTCTCAATAACCTTGCCCATGAACGAAAGATTCGTAACTGGGCGGTAACTGGAGGGAACCAATCGATCTAAATTTGGTTTCTTCAGTAGCGGGGAGACCATTGCCTCTTTCAAACCCTCTGGAAAGACTCCTTGCTCAAGGGAGCCATATATTATCTTCAACAGAGGGTCACGTAAATCCTCCAGGCAAGCTTTCACTAGCCAGGAGGGACACGGATCGAGGGAGCAGGTGGTCGGTCTAGCAGCTGCCAGCAGTTCATCGACAGCCCCTGTGTCCAGTGGGACAGATCGGTCGAGGGTGGGCCCAGCAGAGGGCCATGGACTCTCAAGTTCGCTAACTGTATCAATTGTGGTGGGGAGTTCCCGGCGGAGCGCCGAGATCTTGTCTGTGAAGTAACTCTGAAAAACCTCAGCTGTGAGGGCCTGATCATCACTGTTTGGGACAGTAGGGACCGTCGTCAGGGAATGAATTATTTTAAACAATTTAGCTGGGCGTGAGTTCGCAGACGCTATTAAGGAGAAATAATACAATTGTTTTATCCCTTGCTTGGCGAGAGGAGGAGGGAGCAAGAGAAGGGAAGAAGAGAGAGAGAGAGAGACACACAGTGATGGATGGTATCCTGTCATCTAGCTCACGCCACCGCTCCCCACCCTCTTACAGAAGTTCCAGCGCCCCCCCCCCCCCAGATCGCCCCACCACCCACCAGGGTTTTTAGCTCTTTCTTAAAAGCTGCTAGGGTGGGGGCTTGCCTAATATCACCTGGTAGTGAGTTCCAAAGTTGGGGGGCCACAGCGAAGAAGGCTCTCTCCCTCGTACCCACTAGCCGTGCCTGTGATAAAGGAAGGGGCGAAAGGAGGGCCTCTCCAGAAGATCAAAGGGATTGTGCAGGTTTATGGTAGGAGATTTACAGCTCCCTTTTCAGCACCCCTATAAACAGCTGTAGCAGCTGCCACTGCTGCTGCTCAATACTCTGTTTGGCAGCTAGCACCATATATCTACATCTGGTTGTATCTACATCTGGAGGAGTGGGGTCCTTGTCTTTTATGGACTTAAAATGTATGTTTGTCCAAAATTATGAAAGCCCATATGCATTAAAAAATGTACACCTATTTCCATCTGGCATTTTACCACCCTTTAAGTAGGTATGAATTAGGGCAATTAAAAGAGTAAGCAGCACCTTGTTATATCAACAACAGAAAATTTGTTGCGGACCCCACTGGAGGGAAGAGTGCACTTAAATATATTTAAGTTTTGAAACTGCTTCTAAATTGGTCTATTTAACATCAAGTGTTGGTGAATTGAACGTTTAATAAACACATATATTAAACCCTAGTTCATATTTTCAAACTAGAGATGAGGTTGGAGAGATCTCAATATACCTTCAAAAGTGAAATGAGAACTTTGTCACCATGCCTGACACAGTGTGTGAATTAAAAAGGCTCTCTTGCCCAGCCCCCTTCAGATTACATTGAGACTCAGGAACAAGTGTCAAAACCCACGTTCTGAGTCTTCTCCTTTGAAGTAGCCAATAAGTCTCATCTCCTCTTCCATGTGGTCAAAGGCCTGCAACTCCAGCTTGCTGTTGATGATCTCCACGGGGTCTTCCATCAACTGTCATGAAGGAGTTCAATCGAGAAGAACAAGGTATTAAAACATGAATGGAGGGGTTTGCTTGTTTGTTTTGCCTGCTATGATATGAAACTAACCATCTGATTGACTGGACTGTACTTTTCTATCTGTTCCTATCCCATTTACACATCAAAAACCCACTTGCTATGTTTCTGCACAGAAAACAGCCCACCTCTTTCCCCCTACCCTCTATTCCCATTGCTGCACTTGTAATGATGCAGTTACTGCCAAGTGTTCGCAACAGCTTTCTTGTAAACAGGGTTAAAGAAAGTGGAATTGCTAATACCTTCTATGGATTGGTTCTTTTCACCATTTGGTATTTAGCCATATTAGTATAGTAAACTTATGAAATTCACTGCCACAAAATTTACAGATGGTAAGTGAGGCCCCATCTTGGGCCCCTTCTACACTGCCATATAATCCAGATTACGAAATCAGATAATCCACATTATCTGCTTTGAACTGGATTATGAGTTTACACTACCATAATCTGGATTATATGGTAGTGTAGAAGGGGCCTGACTCTACTGTCTTTTAGATGTGGCTTGGGAAAACACATGACATGTAGGCTTATCAATAATGATGACAGTCCATACCAACCCCCATATCCATGAATGATGTACCCATGGATTCAATCATCCAAGGCTTGAAAATATTCACCAAAACCAATTGACAAACAAAAGGCAAACTCTGATTTTATCCTTTTTAAATCAAGGACACTGATTTACTATGCCATAGTATGTAATGAGGTTTGAGAATCCACAGAATTTGGTATCCACGGGTGTCCTAGAACCCCAGAACATACCAAGGGCCCACTGTAAGTATGGTTGCTAAGAGGCAGTTATCACAGGAGACTGGATAGTGGGGACAAATAATATTGAGAGGATGTTGCCTTCATATTCTGTTTGCCAGCTTCCCAGAAGATTACTGAACACAGGATCCCGTCCTCTTGGAATACAACACTTTTATGCTATGATACTTTGGCCAGAGGGAGGTAGGTTATTTTTTCTCAACGTCAGTAAAAGATTCTTGAATAAGTAGCACTGACTACCTCAAGTTGATTTTAAACTTAATTACCTAGCTTAATCAGGGAAATTAGTTCTCTTTGAGGTAAGTGTTAATCTTTTGATCTATGAATAATCATTATTCTCTGAAGTATGTCTTAAATAAGCGTCTTCCCATTTACAATGTATGGTCCACATGATATGATACATGATATCATATCATATACTGAGTGTGTAGCAGCAATGCTATGTGATCAAAGCTACAAATATTACAATTTAATGCATTGTTTCTCCTGGAAAACTAAATTTCATGTTTATTCAGACATTGTGAACACTTACGTCTAAGAGAAATTCTACCAAGACATCTGCTGTCATTTGTCCATCAAACTCAATAATGTGGTCCTCCTTAAAGACATAGAGGCTTCCTTCTTCATCCAAGCCTGAAAGTGCAAAAACATATGTGAGTGGCCTGTATTACAACATTGCTATCAGGTGTTATATCTTAGTCCCATGGATTCCAGGAGGATATGCCACATTTTTTTCAAACCAGTTTCGCATCCTGCCTTCCTTTGAGAATATGAAGCACAGAACTTTCACTAGAAAACAAAATTGCTATCATTGTTCTACACACATAAAGTTGCCATTTTCACTCACTGCTCACAAAGTGTTCCCAGGAAAATATATCTCTTACCTACGTGGATCAGTTTTATGGTAGACTAGCCTAGGTACACAGCGATGCTTGGGTTAGGTATTTTGAAATGCTATTTATTAGGAATAGTCATTGTTTGTTTTTGGATTGCATAAATGATCCCATTAGAAAATGCATAATGATATGGTTAAACTAAAACTTCCCCTTGTTATTAAACTGCACAAGAAGTTAAAGTTTGTCATGATGGGTCTGTGAGCTTGGTTTGGTCCAGATTAATCATTAGTGGTGCTCACAGTGTTCTCCATATGTGGATGGACTGCACTTCACACCATCCAGGGTCAACTTCCTCCAAAGCCCATCCAGTATTTTCTGTTAGTCATGATGTGTGTGTGCCAAGTTTGGTCCCGATCACTAGTGGGGTCCACAGTGCTCTATGGAAGTGGGAGCCATCTTGGAAAATACATACATAGATAGATACTAGGGTTGTGCATAATATTGTTTTTAATTCATATTTCCGATCAAATTTGTTACATTTGTGCTTATGAATCGATATTAGAAACAAGCAGGAAAGGTGTGTGGGGTGGTGGTGGTTAGAAATTGAAACATTCACCTATCATTTTCGTTAAGATACTGTAACATTCAGATGCTTCCCAAGGTAAGTTTAATTTTCAGTATAAACATTAAGCAACTTTGACAAAGTAAAAAAGTGCTTTAAAAAGCAATCCTTTTTCTTTGCTCGATCGCCATAAGGAATGCACTGGGGGTGGGACTAAAGTTAATGGACAGGAGACTAAGAACACAGCCATCTTGCACAGTCATCCTTGCACTTTCAGGCTTGGATGAAGTAGGAAGCCTCTATGTCTTTAAGGAGGACCACATTATTGAGTTTGATGGACAAATGAGAGCTTTCTCAGCCTCCGCCCCAAAACTGTGGAACTCTCTGCCACCGACATCTGAGCCATGCACAAACTGAGATGCTTTACTGTTGTACTGAAGACTTGGCTCTTTGGCAGAACGTTTGATTAGTTGTTTTAATTGTAATTCTTTTAAAGTGTTTTATTGGTTTTATGTTGTAAATTCCCCAAAATCTGTAGCCCTAAATGGCCCAGCTTACCTATCCGAATGCATTTCTCCCTATGAACCTTCTAGGAATTTAAGATCATATAGGGGAGGCCCTGCTCTCGATCCCACTTGCCTCACAGGTGCGTTTGGCGGGGACGAGAGACAGGGCCTTCTCAGTGGTGGCCCCTTGGCGGTGGAACTCCCTTCCCAGGGATATTAGATTGGCCCCCTCCCTACTGACCTTTCGTAACAGAGTGAAAACCTGGTTCTTCAAGCAAGCTTTTGGAACTTCAGCATTACCAGATAAACACAAGATTGATAATACGAACACGGAATGGCTAAGACAATGTAAACGGATGAGGAATTGGACTGGAAGACATTTTTTAAAATAGATTTTTAATAGTTTTTATACCTTCTATGGTTTTATATGGATTTTATGGTGTGACTTAATTGCTTTTAACTGATATATGTATGTATATGTGGCATCTGTATTGAATAGCCTTCGGCCTGAAAAGGGTGGGATAAAAGTGACATAAATAAATAAATAATATATGTGTGAATCTTTCTGAAACTTCTGGGATTGATGCCCTGATTATCTTGTGCATTGTATATAAAATTCAAGTAGATAGCTCTTGTAGTTTTTTAAAATGTTGTTTATGCAAACTTTGAAAATTTCCCAAAAATCCATGGATAAGTGAAACATTCTGAAATTTGCTGGGCTAATAGTGGTAAATGTGTTCTACCATTGCAGCAAGTTTCATTCCAATATCTTTAAAAATGAGAAACAAAGGAGCCCCTGAAGTTTTCTCAATTATAGTAATTATGCACAATTACAATTATTAAATATTAACTAAATTTCGTTACTCTCATTTTAGTAAGACATTTTTCACAAACTATATTTTAGAAACACTTTAGAAATGAAGTGCCAGCCCCCCCAGTTTTGTAATGACTTTTGAACCACTTTTATGGATCACACATCCCAAATAGATATATATGTGTACATATTTTTACTATTTTTACTATTATATATGTGTACAAGATAATTTTCAAGTAATGCCCACCTCACTAGCTCTTCTAAATCTCTACATTTTCCACCTCAACTATGAATCTTGAGCATTACTTAGAACTCAAACTGACATGGCTGCCAAAATATAAAACAATTAAATGCCACCGTAAAAGTGAAAGCATTGCTATCTCTTTTTCTTTTTGCTTTTCATTTCCATTGCCAGCAAAGCAAGGAGGCCTGATGATTCACTTCAAGCTTTTTTGCTCAGCACACCTGCTGTAGGCTGGTTTTGCGTTGGATTTGCTCTTCACAATTGCCTTGCTCCTGTTCCTAACCAAAGCTAATGTGCTCTGGCTCCATAAGCAAGATCAGGGCTCCACAGCTGTGACTTTACAAGGTGCCAGAACTTTTTGTTTTAAATTTCGGCACACTGCAAACGAATACCACTTGAAATTCACGAAAAATAGTTTTTAGCTCAAAAGAAATGGATTACACTTGTTCCTCCGCACTTGTGAGTTTTAACTTTTGCATACTTATTAAAAATGTTACCTCCAGGAATCTTCAGGTTTTTCAGTTGACTCTATAAAGTCTCATAAAAGCATGTCAGAGATTTTAGTGGTTCCCAAAGAGATCACCTCCATAGAAATAGTTGGATTCTCCAGCGCAATTCTATGGTCAACCCAGGGGCGGTCTAAGATAATTTTAAATGGTAGGCGAACATTATTTTGGTGCCCCCCCCCAAAACACTATTTTGCCGCCCCCCATGTAAAACAAATATACAATTATAATATCACAATACCATTAGTAATATTATATTGTATCAATGTATATACAATATATTATACCATACTCATACTATATTATATCATAATTATATTATACTACATTACAATATAATTATATTATAATATATTGACATTATAATATAATGTAACATTATATTATATTATTATTATAAAATAAAATTATTTATTTAAATGAAATTATCCTCTACTAAATATTTTCATTACTCCTATAAAACTCAAATAACCCAAAATAAAGTAAAATAAAATATTATATATTACTATTTTGTACAATACCACTATACTGCAATATTGTTTGTAATATTGCATGTAATATAAAATATATCATTATTCTATTGTTATATTGTATTTGTATTATATTGTATGACAATATTAAGCAGAACTGTATAATAATTAACAAGAAATGCAATGTAAATGCATCAAAATCAGAATATATTACCTATCACCTGACTCATAATTCATAGAAGTCTCCCATAAGTCCAAAATTAGGATCCCAATGTAAATGTAAATAGAAAAACAGCCAAAATGTTCAAATGAGGTCGAATACAGGCAGCGCGGCCTGGGCAAACTTGGGCCCTCCCTCCCTCTAGGTGTTTTGGACTCCCACAACTCCTCATAGCCTCAGGCCCCTCAGGTCTAGACAGAAATAGAGCCGAAGAAAGGAAGGAGGGAGAGAAGAGGTCACAGAGGAGGAGGAGGAAAGCCCTTCATTCATTCCTTCACTTACACTTCCTTCACTGATTCTTTTCTCCTTCCCTGCAAACGCGCGCGCGCGGCGGAGATGGAGGGAGAGGGAAGCACTCCTGCCTGCCCGATAGGGAGTGCTTTGCTTACAGGCTTCTGCGCAAGGGAGCTACTGGGCATGCGCGGAGTTACAAGCGCATGTGCAGTTGCTCCTGCGCTCAACTTCAGCTCCGGGAGCAACTGCGCCTGCGTGAAAACCTCCGTGCGTGCCCAGAAGCGGTGTCGGAGCGCACAAGGCCGGGGTCAAAAAGCAGGCAGCTGCAGCACTGTCTGAGGAACATCGGCAGGGCCAGGATGGCGCCCCATGCGGCCAGGATGGCGCCCCCTTCCCAGATGGCGCCCTAGGCGGCCGCCTACTTGGCCTATATTGTAGGACCGCCCCTGGGTCAACCTCAATAAAACATTGAGTCGTGTTGGAAGTTTTTTTAAAAAAAGAATTAAAAATTCCAAGAGGTTCTCTCAGGATAAAAATGGCTTTTTAAAATTTGTGGTTTTTCACATGCACAAAGGACACATCCACATTTTTCACATGCACATTCACCCTCTTGCGAATTTGGAGGGTCGACTGCAGTAAATTTTTGTTTTACCATTAGAGAAGACCAACTCATATTTATATAAAATATGAAATATGATTCAATATTATGTTCAAAGTCTCCAAAATTTACTGCAAGTTTAGCCAAAATGCTACCTTTGAACCATTTAATTAAATGCCTACATTTCCCACATTGCCAAATCCTTTGTGTTGGCATTGAAAAATCAACTATGGCTACTCATAGACTCCTACATGGGCATGAAAATTCAGACCCTTGGCTATCTCACGATCTTCGTGTGAACCTCTTGTGAGTATTGTAAGTTATACTGGGTTAAACCAGCTTTGCTTGGCTTCAGGAAAAGATGGGGATGCACCAGTTTTCTAGTAACTCTGGAGTATTCTGCAGTTTTTAGCAGTGTGGACAGCCCAATTGGGTCTGATATGGACCAGTCCAGTGTCCTTATGGGATACCATTGCCATCCCCCTTTCCCTGCAATCATCAGTGCTTGAAAAAGGGGATGGGTCATGTGTATGAACTCCTGACCATTATAGGTTCCCCATTGACATCAGCAAAGGTGCCCAAATGGCCAGGAAGAAAGTTTATAATAGCCACATAGGTTCCGCCGTTCTTATTTATTTATTTATTTATTTCATTTATATTTCGCCCTTCTCACCCCGCAGGGGACTCAGGGCGGATCACAATGTACACATTACATTTAGACACACAAACACACAAGACAGACAGGGGCAATTTAACACCTGGCCACCAGGGGAAGCTGTCGCACTCCTTCATTCCTCAGTGTGTTTTCTGGAGATCTTTTTATGGCCTCATAAATTAGTAAAATTTAGCCTCCCCACAAAGTGGTACCTTAATTTCCTACTTGACAGATGCAACTGTCTTTCGGGTTGCAAAGGTCGACAACAGGCTACACAATAGGTCGAGAGCCCACCTCGACCCGGGCAGGCCTCAAACTCATGACTTTCTGGTCAGTAGAGATCTTATGCAGCTGACACCCAGCCAGCTGCACCACATTCCCACCACATTCTTCCTGGTTGCGAAAGGGCTTCTGCATAATGGGGAATTTATTGTATAAAGCAGGTACAAAGCATTGCTCAAAAGTATGACAGGACCTATAAAGTTGATGCTTAGTTTGTTATTAAGAGGAATTATAGCAGAATCTACAAATAAAGCAGCTGCAGATCCTGTGTGTTGCGACACTGTGCCTGCAAATGCAGGCTTGATCTTTTTTTCCCCAAACACCAAAGATTAAAGTAGTCATTAAGGAGAATATATATTCGCTGTCAATTATTAATTTTTCACCCAGCAATTGGACTTGTAAAACAAACTGCTCTTTAGTGTTGCAGTGACCAACCACAAAAACAAAACACAGTAAAGTCAAGTGTGGGAAAGCACGTGCTGTAAAAAAAGAGAGATGTCTTTCATCACTCAGTGGTGCACATCTTCTAAAACTGTGCTACGGTTGGTTATCTTGTATGCTGATCTTGATACATTGTTTGAATCAGGATTGCTTTATTTGGTTTTGTTTTTTTTCAAACTGCATGAAGAAAGTTTCCATTCTTCATAAAAAATGAAATTCTACAACTCCCCAAAGATTATTGGGTGCAATAATAATAATAATAATACTTGTAATAATAATATTTTTCTCACCTGCCTCTCCTCAAGGCTTGAGGTGGAACACAACAGTTAAAAACATATAATTATAAAACATACATTAAAACACATTTCTATGAAATGCATATATTAAAATAAACAAAACAAAGACTAAGATAGTCTGGCTGCCATGTTTTAAACTACAGCAGCAGCTGTAGTATATCCTATTTGAACAGGACACTCAGAAGTAAAACACAGGTACTGGAACTAATGCATAAAGAACTCAACATAAGTTAATCTGTTAATAATTTTTGATTAAATCACCCAAAAATGTGATACTGGAATCTCTCCCTGGAATACACACAATATCTTAGGGACTGTAAAGTGATTATACATTACCTAGTTTTTTGGCAAGTTTTGCATCCTTCTTGGAATCCACTAATCCAAAACCAATGCCTTTATCTTCTAGAACTTGTGCAGCAAGCTGAAGGAAAATCAAGATACAGTTGTAAGTCCAGTGACATATTTCTCTTATTACAGGTTGAACATTCCTTATCTGAAATGTTTGGACAAGTAGTGTCCTGTATGTTGACCCCCCAAAGATTTTGGAATACTTGCATATAACATATTTCATATATACAGCAAACATGTAGCCTGAAAGTAATTTTATACACAATATTTTAAAAATAATTTTGTGCATGAAATCAAATTTGTGTACACTGAAGCACTAAAAAGCAAAGGTGTTGCTGCGCTTCGGCCCCTCAGCCAATGAGAAGAGAGGAGGCGGTCCAGACGGGAAACAATGAACCGGGAGGAAATGATGAATGGATAAGGTGACTTAATGTTTGTACAATTGCCAGCTATAGCGTTTCTTAGCTTTCAAGCTGACGGATATTGTCCTGAGTGTCTGAAATATACATTTTCGTCAGATGTGAACGCCAAACCTTTTGTAATCCTTCAGTCCTGGATATGGATCTAGTGATGGTATCTGACTTTGGTAAAATATGTTCCGTTGGGAGCAACGAGGTCAGTGTGGGGGGAAGCTGTGTGGCAATGCTTCCCCACAAGTGATAGGGAAGCCCCATGGATTTGTCATGATGGCTGGCAAGTCATCCCGCTAGTGCTCATTAATGTGATGTGATCCCTAGTGGGTTTCCATGACTGAGCAAAGTATCAAATAATGGCCTCCAAAATTGTAGTCCAGTACTCAAACCGCTATGCCACACTGCCTCTTTTGAAGCATCTTTGACCCAGAGGAAAGATTTTGGAAAGAGGTGCTTTTTTCTGCATGAGAGGCCTATATAAGCAGAATTCTCTCTTCTATGACACTGCTAAAAATAGAGGGGTGCTCTCAGGACCTATCTGTGCAGAAGCCAAATGTGCTTTCACCAAATATTAAGAAAATCGCTGCAAAATGATAACAGTGAAATCTGCGTGGCCGAACAAGAAGCACAACACCTACAAAGTGTGAGCATACACTCTTTTTTCTTTCTTGGTATGCTACTGTCTCAGCACAAGTCAGAACACATTTCCAGAGTGACAACTTTCAGCTTGCCAGATAGCTTGCACTTGCTGCTCACTGTGTTAGGAGGACACACCTATTCCTGGAATGGAAGAATTCAGACTCAGGTCACCTGGAGGGGAAATAAAAAGGCAAGACACAAGCTGCCTTTCTCCAAAGATTATATCCATGGTTTTTCGGCCATCCACCTGCTTAATTGTTCATCAAGAATCCATAATTTCCAAATCAGATGGCACTGCTTACTAGGCATGGGTAGGTTTGATCGGAATCCTTGTAAATCAGATTAAAATTGGAATTAATCTAGTTTTGAAGTGATTTCGAAGCGATTTGAGAAACCAGAAGTATCCTTGCCCTTTCGAAGCCACTGTCGCCATCTTTTTTCCGATCCAGGAAGTGAATCGGAAATGATCAGCTTTGGAGGCAAGTAGTTGCTTGGATGCTGGAATACTTGCCTCCAGCCAATAAGGAGTGAAACACCAACTGGGTTAAATGAACCCCTCAGTATATCTAATCTTTTAATTTGATCAATGAACCACTTCCCTTGATTACTGGGTAGATATGTTCCCTCCTTCCCATTCTCTCTCCACCGTATGTCGGTCATACTCACTAGTGATGTCATATATATTGTCACTCAGGTATGTTATTTGATTAATTATCAGTACTCCAATCCAATTGTGACTTTGTATATTCTGAGATCTATGTCAATGTATTATTTCACAAATATTACAGATATACCATGATTGTACTGAAGCCACAGTTTGTTCTGTGAGTGATCTTCGCCCTGAGGAAGGACCCTAGAGGTCCGAAACAGGTCAACGCGGCGGTATTCCTGTAGGCGTTTGCTTCTTCATCACCTCAGCTCGACCCTATTCCTGTTTGCCTCATTACGGGGCTTTGGATACCTACAGGCCGCTTATTCATTGATTGCCAAACCTCAGTGCCCACTCTGTGCTGAAGCGTTTGGCCCCTCAGTGGCTGTGTTATTTTCGCAGCACTGCTGCGCCACTGGTTTGGCACCTTTTGCGGCTTTTTTCCTTTCTACATTCCGTTTGGGAGTCTTCCTGTTCCAGCTATTTGGCTCACCTTGAAAGAGTCCCCTTTACTGGAATTATAAACTATATATAATTTATTGAATTTATTCTCGGATACAAACCTTTGAATACTATAAATCCTTGGCAGTACGGACGGACACACTACGTCTGGAGCGTTGACACGCCCCCTGTTTACTTCGGCATCTTTGCCCAATAGGACGGCACGTACAGACTGACGCAACGCGTTTAGAGCGGAGACACGCTCTTTGCCTGCTTTACTTCTGCGTCTTTACCCACGAGGACAGAACAGTGATTTATTTATTTATTTATTTATTATTTCAATTTGTATACCGTCCTTTCCATGTTGGCTCAGAACAGTTTACAACATATCGAACTAAACAATGGAGCATAAAAACATATAACAGTAAAAATTACAGACAGAATAACAACATTCCACTACAACCAGAGAGGGTTACAGATTGAATGCTTGCCGGAATAACGCCGTTTTACAAGCTTTCCGGAAGGCCAGTAGCTCATTAATTGATCGTACTTTCGGCGGTAAATTGTTCCACAGGTATGGGGCTACCGCGGAAAAAGCTCTCTGCCTAGTAGATGATAGATGTACAGTTCGTAGGGAGGGGATCTGTAGAAGATTGAGATCTTCGGATCGAAGGGATCTCTGTGAAACATATGGGAGTAGAGGGTCCCTCAGATACACCGGCCCCAGACCATACAAGGCCTTGAAGGTCCAAACCAGCACTTTGAAGATGATCCGGTGTTCAATTGGTAGCCAGTGCAGGTGCTGCAAGGTTGGTGTAATACGAACCCTGGCCGGCACTCCAGCCAGGAGTCATGCTGCAGCGTTCTGCACCAGCTTGAGCTTCCGGATGACCGACAAAGGAAGGCTAATGTAGAGGGCGTTACAGCCTCGAGATGACCATCGCTTGGATTACCGTGGCTAGGTCATTTCCGGAGAGGTAGGGCTCCAGCCGCCTAGCCTGCCATAGGTAGTAGAAGGCGGATCTGCGGACAGCGGAGACCTGGGCCTCCATTGTCAGCAGCGGGTCCAACTGGACCCTCAGACTCTTTACTACAGACGGGCGTAGTGTCTCGCCGTCCAGAGTAGGCAGCCGGAGCTCACACCCCCCCCGGTTGGCCCAGCCAAACGATCTCCGTCTTTGATGGATTCACTCTCAACCGACTGGCTCACAGCCAACCAGTCATGGCTTCAAGGCATTGTTGGAAACAATCGGGTACAGAGTCTGGGCGGCCGTCCATCCTCAGCACAAGCTGGGTGTCATCAGCGTACTGATGGCACTCCAGACGAAAACTCTGTACCAGTTTGGCAAGGGGTCGCATGTAGATTTTGAACAAGAAACGGGAGAGAACGGCTCCCTGAGGCACCCCACAGCTTAAGGGGAGCCTCTCAGAAACCAACCCTCCCCTCTCCACTCGCTATCCCCGATCCAGGAGAAAAGAGGACAACCATTTAAGGGCAGTCCCCCTCACCCCCGTCACAGCTAAGTGGTGGGTTAACAATATGTGATCTACTGTATCAAAAGCTGACGTGAGATCTAATAACACGAGCAGCGCTGATCCCCCTTGACCAGCTGTGTCATTTAGGAACTGTTGCAGTTGGCCCGCTACTGCCCTCTCAATCACCTTGCCCAGGAACGGAAGGTTCAACACTGTTCTACAGACCCTCTTGAGATTTTTCTCAGACAATTCTCAGTATTGCTATGTATTATTTACACTTATTGACTCACCTCACGGCTCTTTGATACTGTAATATGTACATGTTGTGTGACTTCTATCTTTATGTATGTGAATCGACCCTTAGCGTGATACCCTTATATTATTGTTGCATATGAACTATTATAACATTTATATTTTGGATATCTTTGAGTCTTTTTGCATATATAGAATAGAGGGATAGCATGACTTCCTTGGATCTAGACACTATACTCCTATTGATGCAGGCCAAAATCCCATTGGCTTTTTTGTCGCTGCATCACATTGTTGGCTCATGTTTAATTTGTTGTCCACGAGGACTCCAAAATCCTTTTCACATGTACTGCTCTCAAGCCATGCATCACCCATTCTGTATCTTTGTGTTTCATTTTTTTCTGCCTAAGTGGAGTATCTTGCATTTGTCACTGTTGAACTTCATTTTGTTAGTTCTGGCCCATCTCTCTGTTAAGATCGTTTTGAATTCTGCTCCTGTCTTCTTTGCAAGGAGCTCTGTAAGACAATTTTCAGCTACATTTTCTCCAATAGCTACCATGAGGCTTTCCTGCAGAGTTGCAGCACTGACACAGAGAAATGGGAATCAGAACTGAGGTTAGGGTGGATCATAAATGTGAATAATAAAATATGAGATTTTACTCATCAGCTAAGCACACTCCAAGACAAGGCCACACTTGTTTTTTGCAAACCTCTTTTTAAAAATGAAGCCTTGAAATCTGCAGTGAAGAACAAAATAAATCAAGTAGTCTTGTACATAAATCAAACATTACAACCTAAACTGATATTTGAAGATTGACAAGGATTAGTAGTCTCTTCCAATTCTGATTGTATCATTCTAAGTAGAAGTGTAATTGTGGAAATCAGCTGGAAGGACAAAGTAATGCATTTAATGTGTATTTATGACCACAATCATGAGAAATCAATGTTTTATGAAATATTGTTAAGAAAGACATCTGAACTGGACCTACAAAACTTGATTTGCATGGGCTATTAGAATGGGATTGTTGCGTCTAATAAAGATAAATCTTCAGAGACAATATTAAGGAAGATCAAGAGAGACTACCCAGAACCTCCTTTAAATACATAAAATAGTTTGAATTAATAGATAGTTGGAGATATTCACAGCCACACAAAACTATACTTTCCCCCCCAGATCATCATGATTCTTTTTCAAGAAGAGAGAGGTTAAGGATTTCTAAGAATCTGGCTAAATCTGACATTTTTCCAATTTTTTTTCAGATCAGAATCCTACCACATTGTCCCTGAAAATAAAGCAAATCCAGTTTAGATAAAATCAAACTAATATCTATTTCTGAGAATGGAAATATTGCAACAATGTAAACAAAAACTAAGGATTTTTTTTTGCTGAAGTTAAATAAGGATACAGAGCCTGCAACAGCTTGGGATGCAAGATAATTAAAACAGTTCAATAAAACACATATAATAATAAATAGGTTAATCCATAATTCTTGCTCAGAATCCTTATTCAGACTGTGTCGAAATCTGTGATAACTTATTCTTCAAACACTTGTGTTTGAAGCCAGGTCTTTAACTTGTCCCTAAAAACCAGAAGAGATGGGGCGTGCCTGATGTCTCTGGTGAGGGAATTCCACAGCCAAGAGGCCACCACTGAGAAGACCCTGTCTCTCATCCCCACCAATTGCGCTTGCGAAGGGGGTGGGACTGAGAGCAGGGCCTCCCCAGCCAATCTTAAAGCTCTTGATGGCTCATAGGAGAAGCTTGGCTGCCACAGAGTTGACCTGGGATAACTCAGGGGAAGAGTCTTGCCCTTCCTAGTGGGCTCAAGCAAAAGCAAAGTGCTGTAACTTGTTTGTTGTTTCTCATTAATAATTTTTGCTATCTTGGCCACATTATGATGCTGCTTGACCACAAAGGAGCCAGTTTTCATCTGTGAAATTTTGAAGAGGGTATAAAAGCAGTGACACTAAACAGGGCCTGCCTGCCCAGTGGAATATGCTGAAATCTGGAGGTCCAATGAGCTTTCCCCATTGTTTCTTGTCATGCCTCAGAGGTCTGCTTCTATGATAATAAGGGCTGTAACGAAAGGATTAGGTTCTCTCTCCTCCCTCCGCTCTCTCCGGGATTACTGAAATGTCATTCCGTGGAATAGCTCCTGTAACAGTGCAGTACGTTCTCGGCCTTGGCTATAAATAGCCTGGACCCCAGTGTGCTGAAAAAGCACAAGCAGTTTAAAAAAGTAACAAATGCCAGCTGAACCCCCCCCCCCAACTTCTCTCTTGAGGATCTGCCAGGCAATCTTTCATATGTAGCTTGCTCTGACAAGAGTAAAGGCAATATTAAAAACAGGTACAGAATAGTTAGATTTAGTCAGAGAGTGTTTGTAAGGTAGAGCTATACACATTGTAAAGGCACAGGATTCTAGGTGATAATTGAACAGATTAGGAAATTGTGCAGCCTTGAACACTGCACATTAAATAGGAGAAATCCTGATTTTTCAGAAAGAAGGAAAGGATCTAAGTCAAGCCCTTGGCTCAAATAGCTCCGTCCTGTCAGTTCATCTTGGGAGCAAGGGATCTCCAGATCTCTGGACGGAGTCTTTCATAGCCATGCCTGGAGGTCCCTGGGAGTAGTTGGACATTTCACACCCCAATATTAGCCAGGCAAAATCAGATGGAAGCAGGTACGCTCAGTATAATATGATGGGCATAAAGATCCGTAATTATGTATATAAGGAAAGGTTTAAAAGACTGAAAGTATGTGCAATTGTCCAGTGGTTATTTTGCTGCCATCAGGCATGTAGCCAGGGGGGGGCTAAGGGGTCTTCAGCCCCCCCCCCGAAATTCTCAGGGTGGTCCGCGAAAAGGCCTTACTGGTACATTATTTAAACTGTTATGTTTATTCATATCATGATCTGATCACCATGCTCATTATATCCCACATTAATGGGGTTATTGGGATAACAATACAAAAGGTTTGCTAGGGCAGACCCTCTTCCACCCAGTCTCAGCCCCCCGAACCAAACTCAGCCCCCCAATCAACATCCTGGCGACGGCCCTGGCAGCCAGGTTCTTTAGTTTAAAATGGGAGCAACCCTGCACCACAAATATTAAAGGGACAAGAGATGCAATTTTATATAAAACTAGCTGTTACCCGGCCATGCACTGCTGTGGTGTAGTCTGGTGGTATGCACAATTAAGTAATGAAGAAGTGCTTGTTTTAATATATTTTATTTCATAAAGTTTGTGAGAAAACAATATTTCTTGTTGTTCCTTTGTCAGTGTTGATGTAGAGATTGTGTGGTTTTCCTACTGTGGGAACATATAACTGTCCATGTGCGAAGCATTCGGTGTCTCGATCTATGCCACAGTATTCTAATTATTGTCCTTGTTCTTTGTTGATTGTGATCGCAAAAGTGTGTTGCTTCGATGACATTGTTCATTAATGCTTTGACTGCAAGGCATGTGCTGTTGCATAGTTTTGGCTGGTTGATGTTTGGACAACAGAGGATGGGAATTGCAGTACCTGCAACTGATTCAGCTCTGACTTCCACAGACCACTGAGACCCCTACAAATGAGAGATCTGGACCAAACTTGGCATACAGAACCCCCATGAGCAACAGAACATACTGGAAGGGTTTGTGAGGAATTGACAGTGATTTAATAGTAATAGGAACCTAAAGTCCTCACCATGAACAGGAGATACACACACACACACACACATACACTAGCTGAGGACCCGGCGGTGCCCGGGTTATTTGAGGAAGGCATTGTGTGCCAAGGTTGGTTCCTATTAGATGTTTATGTGGCTTGCAGTGGTCTCAGGAACTTAGTGAAGGTACTGCGAGTCCCATTGGCCATAGTCCATCCCCCTCCAAACAGCACCAGAATGTAGAGTGGGTCTTGGGGGCTGTGTGTGTCACATTTGGTCTTGATCATTTTCTGGATGAGGGTTGCAGTGGTCTCAGGAAATGAGGGAAGGTACTGGAAGTCCCATCATCCATGGTCCCCCGTTCTCCAATCTGCACCAGAATGTAGAGTGGGTCATGGGGGCTCTGTGTGCCAAGTATGGTCTTGATCAGTCATTTGGATGAGGGTGGAAGTATGGTCTTGTCTCATTTGGATGAAAGTGAGTGAAGGTACTGCAACTCCCATCATCTGTGGTCCGTCCCATTCAAAATTGCACCAGGATATAGAGTGGTTCATGGGTACTCTGTGTGCCAAGTTTGGGCCTGGTCTCTGATTTGTAGGGGCTGCAATGTTCTGTGGGAAATGAATTGGGTGAAGGTACTGCAAATCCCATCAGTTGTGAGCCATCCTGCCGTGAACCGCAGCAGGTTTGGGCCTCTGTGTGCCAAGTTTGGCCCTGATTCGTCATTGGTGTGGGCCACTGTGCTCTAAGGAAGTGAATTCCATGGTCCAGTCCCATCTTCCATGGTCCATTCTTTCTCAAACTGCACCAGGATGTAGGGTGCATCTTGGGGGGTCTGTGTGCCAAATTCGGTCTTGTTCTGTAATTGTTGGGAGCCTAGTCAGGAAAATCAAGTTGAGGAAGCCTAACAATATCCCATGAGGTGAGGCCTAGTCAGGAAAATCAAGTTAAGGAAGCCTAGCTGTCAATTTTGGGCCTGGTCTGTGATTTATAGGGACTACAGTGTTGTTTGGGAAGTGAATGATGTGAAGGTACTGTGAATCCCATCATTCGTGGCCCATCCTGCCCTAAACCACACCAGGCTGTGAACTGGGCCATTGGTCCCTTGTTTGCCTGAGCTGTCATTGCAAGGTTGGTTACCGTCAATTCAGGCCTTACACAATGTCCCATGAGCTGAGGCCTAGTTGGGAAATCAAGTTAATGAAGTTTTACTGTCAATTCATGCCTCAAACAGTATCCCATAAGGTGAGGCCTAGTCAGGAAAATCAAGTTAATGAAACCTTAATGTCAATTTTGGGCCTACTCTGTGATTTGTAGGGCTTGCAGTGTTTTTTGTGAAATGCGTTGGGTGAAAGTACTGAATATTCCATTTACAACGGGAAAAACTGTCAACTGGTTAACTTCAACTCCAGCCATTTATGTCTGCCTCAGGCCCTTTCGTTTCCTCTGTGCTGCCTAGGGGTGGTGGAATGTTGGGTGGCTGGCCATTCAGAGGCATTTATGCAAATAATCCCACATTGGCGACCAATCAAAAAGCTGCCACAAATTCCTCCACACCTCCCGCCCTCCGCTCCTCCCCCTTATAAACACTCTTATATATATATATATATATTATATATATATATATATATATATACTAGCTGTACCCGGCACGCGTTGCTGTGCCCTTTTTAGGAGATGCGAGAAAGTCCAATCATCCACGGTGTGCCCTCCTCTAAACTGCAGTTGGATGGAGTGTGGGTCAAGTTGGATCTTTATTGGTCTTGGTTCTGGGCCACAGTGGTCTGTGGGGAATGATGGGTTTTGAAGTACTACAAATCCCATTTTCCATGGTGGTACTTTAAGTCCCATCATGCATGGTCGGGGCTCTGTGTGCCAAGGTAGGTTACTGTAAATTCATGCCATACACAATGTCCCATGAGCTGAGGCCTAGTTAGGAACAGCAAGTTAATAAAGCCTTACTGTCAATTCAGGCCATACACAATGTCCAATGAGCTGAGGCCTAGTCGGGAGAATCAAGTTAATGAAGTCTTACTGTCAATTCAGAGCGTAAACAGCTTCCCAGTAAGTGAGGGCTAGTTAGGGAAATCAAGTTAATTATTATTATTATTTATTATTATTTATTAAGTTCGACTTGGTATACCGCTCTCTCTGGAGCCCAGAACGGTTCACAAGAATGGCAGAATAAAACATAAAACACATAAATACATTAAAATACATTAAAACAATGAAGTCTTCCTGTCAATTTAGAGCGTAAGCAGCTTCCCAGTAAGTGAGGGCTAGTTAGGGAAATCAAGTTAATGAAGCCTTACTGTCAATTTTGGGCGTGGTCTGTGATTTTTTGGGGTGTAAATTTTCGGTTGCAAGTGATTTGGGTGTTTGTGTTGGGGATTGGCTCAGGCCTTTTCCTTATTCTGTTTTGGCAGTTGTTCATGGTTCGGAATTTTCATGTTGGCTGGCCAGTGCAGCAGTTATGCAAATCCGCCCTTATTGGCAGCCAATCATGTTGTTCAGAATGTAGAGGCTGGGTGAGTCTTTGGCTGCCCCGGAGGATGCTGGTAAATGTAGTTTTATTTTTATTCGTTGTTTTGGGGCCTTTTAGGTTTTGGGGGAAAGTTTCTTTGCTACAAACGTACCTTGCTTGAGGCCTATTTCTGTTGGCAAATATTGTGTTTCTGCGTTGTAAGGTTTCTTTGTTTGAGGTATACATCACATGACATGAACCCATTTATATATATATATATATATATATATATATATATATATATATATATATATATATATATATATATATGCCATGCATGCATGCATGCATGCATGCATGTGTGTGTATGTATATATATATATATATATATATATATATATATATATATAAAGGTACCACTAGCCTCATGTTATAAAATGACACCTTTGGGGCAATTGGAACTTGGCATCTATGATCAACACAATAAAATACTGAAATCAATTTTGCTACAAGCACTTTGCTATAGTAATACATGGACACATCAATCATTTTGCTCTAATTTTCAGATAGTTATGTCTGTACAGAGTAAATGTCTTTCAAATTTTGTTGAAAAGTGCATTCTTCAAATATGCAGCATATCTATGCTATATAATTTCATACCACTTTAAGTGCCATGGCTCATCCTAGGATTTGTAGTTTTTGAGAGAGCTGGTTGGTCTCTGCTGTCACTCAACAACAAATAGACTACCGTCATTAGAACATTCCAAGCCCCTCTCCAAATTATAAATCCCATAATCCTTTGGGATGAAACCATGGCAGTTAAAGTGTGAATGAATTAAGGTATGAATGAATGAAGCTTGATTTATATCCTGCCCCATCTCCCAAAGGGACTTGGAGTGGCTTACAACAGTGTGATCAAACTGATAGAACTGTTCACCTCTGCAAGAACCACAGGTTTGAGGGCCTGGTGTGTCAAACTCCAAAGGACCAAATAAGAGAGGTGGGATGAGGGCAAAGAACAAAGGTTCACCTTGGCCAAAGTGGATGTCAGTAGAGTCTGCACTCCAAAAACTCATAACTCAATGCAAACATACAGGTATATTTATAGAACTCTGACAGCAGTTTGAAACAAAGGACTTTGCAGCCTGGTTTCTGATTGGTCCAGATCGTGGACGCTTTAGGTCTGCTGGCTGGTTGGTTGAGATGCACTGTCTGCTGTGCCAGGATGCCAAATGTTGGCCTTGGGAAATACAGCAGCACCGGTCATTCTGACATGGTGGAATGCGAGGAGAAGAGAGGGAGAGACCACTGAGGCTGATAAGACAGTTATTATGAGAACTAGACAGTAGAGAATCAAAAGTAGAAAGTGAGAAGGGGGTTGGTGTGGAAGGGACTATAAAACCCGCCATTCTGATTGTGTAGTTAGAACTCTCTTGCTTGTACTCTGGTGACCAAGAATAAAATTATCCGGTGTTTACTGAACATTCTGAACAAATACTGTTGTTCCTGATTGGTCTCCAGGTTTGGAGGGAAGTTTAATAAATTGCCATTGCTCAGTTTGAAGTTTTGTGACTATTGCTTCTTCCACCTCTCATAGGTGTGGAAAAGGAAATAATGTTAGTAGGTTTGAGGTAATGGGTGCTAATGCTGTTAGTTTTCCCAGACTGGGTTAAGACAATGGTCTATGCTGGTGAAACAATTGGTAGCTAGCCAGGAAAATGACAGAGGCGATTTCTGGGACGTTTGGTTCGGCTCTATTGTTAGCTGCGCAGAGGCCTTGTTAGGGGATTATGCCTACCTCCTGAAGGGATGATGGGGTTTTCCTATATTCACCCAAGTGAATGTATGAGTTGTTGCAAAACTTGTATGTCCAGGCTAAAAGTCATCTGTAGAGATTAGCCCAAATTAGGTTTCTGGGTGAAATATCTCCTTGTACCTGGCTATCAAGATCTTTCTATGGCTGTGGGCTTGGGTATCTTCTCTGGGGTTCCGAGTTTTTGATAACACTTATACACCTATAAGTATCCCCCATGAGAACACAGCTCTCCACAAAATATGTATTCTCAAGGATTCCATGGGGAACAACTGAAAGGACAACTGTCTCATACCCTCCAACATGTTCACAGGACATGTTTAGCTAAGCAATTTCAGAATGTTCTTAAGATGGCAGAAGTCATAACTGAAGAGGATTACAGAAGCTAGCAGAAATGGCAGCAGTTTGCTTTTTGCCTGAACCAACTGGAAAGGGCAAGTTTTACCTCTGAATTACCTCTTCTGAAAGCTCCCAGGAGATCAATTAATGTTTTAATATACTGAAGGTTCTACTGCTGTACTGTTTCACATATTTCTCCCAAACTCAGTAGACTTCCAGCTACTTCTGCTTTTTAATTTTTATTCTTTGGTATTTTGGGCAATCTACACAGCTTCAGAAGGGAATACAATTGGTCTGAAACCAGCTACAAATTTATTTTATTTATTTATTATTTATTAACTTCGATTTAGTATACCGCTCACTCCGAGGCTCAGAGCGGTGTACAGAGGATGTATAAACACAGTGAGTATGATAAAACAGATTAAACAAATTAAAAACACATTAAGACATTAAAACAATTAAAACATTTGAAGCAATAGCCCTCAACGGAGGCTGGGTGGGACATGATGAGGATCTGGGACAACCATAGGCGGCATGGTATGGCACACAGTATGATTGGGTTAAGGGCCAAACGCCTTCCTAAAGAGCCAAGTCTTCAACGCCTTGCGGAAGGGCAGGAGAGCGCGGATGGCCCGGATCTCCTCAGGGAGGCCGTTCCAAAGAATTGGAGCAGCAACAGAGAAAGCCCTCCGCCGTGTGGAGGCCAGTCTGCAGGTTCCGAGGGAAGGCACCTCAAGGAGGTTAAGCTCCTCAGAGCGCAGTGATCTCGCAGGCACATAAGGGGTAAGTCGCTCCCTCAGGTACACTGGCCCCAAACCATAGATGGCCTTGAAAGTAAGAACTAACACCTTGAAGAGGACCCGGAATTCAATCGGAAGCCAGTGCAGCTCGCGCAAGAGTGGGGTCGCGCGGTCAGATCTTGAAGCTCCCAGGAGGAGACGAGCTGCAGCATTCTGCACTAGCTTAAGCTTCCGATCATCGACACGGGATGGCCATTGTAACGCGCATTACAGTAATCAAGCCTCGAGGTGACCGTGGCTTGGATCACTGTAGCTAGGTCGTGTTGGGAGAGGTTGGGAGCCAGGCGCTTAGCCAACCGGAGATGGTAAAATGCCAAACCCAGGTCATATTAAAAATGTTAATCTTCACAGAAAGTGCGGCTGTTACTGCAGCATGATTGATAATAAACACAGATGCACTGGTACAACAAATTAAAGACTGTGATGTGGAACACTCCCATGGCCCCCCCCTTCATTCAAGTTGATCTGACAAGCAGCAGGGAGTTCCACAGTTCCTGGATGCCCCGTTTGGGCCAACTAATTTGGAGAATGTGGCTACAGCAGTAGCTCAACAGAATTGTATTCATTTCTCTTGCTTCCTTTCCCGAACCCTTACACTGTAACTAATTCCTCCAATAAAAGTACTTAAATGGCAACGTTTACCTCTCCATAGTGTTATATTGTGTCCTTTTCTGACTGAGCTAAAATAAACCCCACCGGCCTGCCCGGAATGTCCCTGTGGCATTCCGGAGAGTCCAGAGGCACGTTTCGCTAAACCGCAGATACGGAAACCGCAGTTGGTCCCCGTGTCCGCAAGTTAACAGATTGACTCCATTTCAGTGGCATATTTTTCCTACAGTAATCCCTCACCTTTCTGCTATTTCGGATTTTGTATTTGGGCCTCTGCACCCCAGGAATAACTCTTTTGTTTTAAAATAATATTTTTTAAAGGAAAGCCAACTGACTGTCAATTGGAGGCTCCTCGCAGTGCAGACAGATTCCGTGGCCATTTTGTGGATGTTGGGAAGCTGGTGACTTAAGGGTTGCATTGTGGACATCCCGTGGACCCCCCAAGAAGCTAGCAAGCCATCCTGCCTCCATGGCCAGATGGGTTCTATAGTTCTCCTCCATCTTGTGGATGAGCTCCAAATTCAGGAAACAGCTGACTTTTACATTACAATCCTTCACCTGAACTCTTGCCACCTTATTCTATGAACTTTTCCCCAAACTCATGGACTTATCTAAGGATCCCTCCTTTCTGGGAAGTTTCCTAAGACTTTCCCAGCCCTCAAGGACTCTTTATGGACTCTCTTCGCCCCCAAGATTCATCAAAGACCCCTTTCCTTTAGGGGAGGTTACATGAACTCTCCCCTGCTACATACAGATTTGCTAAGGACTTTCTTTTCCCCTTCAAGACCTTATGAACTCTTACTTATAAATCTAATAAACTTTATATCTCCTTGATGGGAGGGGAGGGTTGGTCAGGGTGGTATATTTTTTTTCAAATCTCAATTTATTTTTCTCTGCATGTTCCCTGTTTTTCTTATGCATTTCCCATGTCTGTAATATTGAAAATATTAAAAGCCACTGTTTTCTGTGACCTCCGCCTGCCCTGGGCTGCAAGGATCAGCTGCATTCCTGAGACCAAGGACATAATGATCCATCAATATCTTCCTTGCATTGACAATAGGAAAGCCAAGTCTTTTGAAAAGCTTCTGTCCCCTTTCAGGCATGGCTTTCTAGGACAAAGGAAAGTTGCCTTCTGAGTTTTGTCTTGCAACCCCACCTTTGCCCATTGGGCAAACCATGAGCCACTAATCACAAAGGGCCGTCTTTCAGCCTTCAAACGTTGAATGTGACCACTGAATTTCCCTTTGTTTACCCTTCCATGAACTGAGACCTCCAATCTGTTATTGATCTGTGACTCAATTCACCAGGACGCAGCGGATTATGGATCTTGGCCATCTGGCTGGGAAAGATGTTTATTGCCAACCAGAAACAATAGATTGCTCAACTTGAGAATGTGGGAGTTCTCGTCAAGTGCCTGGACACTTGATTTACATATTTAATCCACTCAAGACAAACCTCCGGCTTCATTGTTTCCCACCTTTCCCACCTCCTCTATTCTGATGGGACCACGTCAGAGGCGGTGCACTTCTCCCATTGGCTAAGGTGCAGCAAAGCTGGCTGTTCCTCCTCCGGCCGCTGATCGTGCTAGCCAATCAGCGCAAAGCCGGTATGGGGGCGGCGGTCGGGAAATTCAAATTTTGACAGCTCTGTATAACTATAAAAAGGCATGTTTCCAATGTAACCTTATGACAGTATGGACGAAGGATTGCGGCTGTCATCTCTCCCAGCTGGCTGATTAAACAACTCGATGGCATTTTCTTCAACTTGGTGAGATCTTTATTTGGACAAGTTAGGGAAATTAGGATTGGTTGCTTCCTATCTCACCAGGCTATCATGGACCCTCTTTCGTGGGTCTGGCTGGTCTGCCTTCATGGCAAGACCCCCAAAATCACTGCTTGATATCAACTAGATTTGTAAGTTGACTATGTCTCAAAAGGAAGCTCTACTGACTTTAACACAACGAATGCCCAAATAAGCATTCTGAAGATTACATGTCTAGACTGATGTTTTCACAAGGAAGACTTTCTGATTTGAGATTCATTTAACATATTCATAATCAAATGTATTTTATTTATTTCATATCAAAAGCATTGCATAAATTAATATAAAACTGATAAAAATAGAAAGAGAACAAGCGACTAAATATCTTTTAACCAAAAATAGGCAACAGCGACCACATTGTCTGTAGCCTCCAACATAACAGTTTAAATAATGTACCAGTAAGGCCTTTCCAACAATTTCGGGGCTGAAGCCCCCTTAGCCCCCCTGGCTACATGCCTGCCTCCAGCAATTCTTACATCTACATGAGAGAGAACTTTGCGGACAAACATACAGTACAAACATGGAGTTCTTTATTCTGCTCCACAGTTGCACAAAGTGGAGGATTCTTCTAGGTAGTGCCATTTTGCCAGGTTGTCTTTTGATCTGCTCACTCCACTTCTGAGTCTGTTCAGGGACTTCCAAGTTGCCCATTCTTGGTTTGCCCCGTGGGGGGCCATCCTGTTGGATTTTCTGGTTTAGCTGCCCAGAAAGATACTCTTGCTGTTGCTGGGGGAATGTTAAGAGGAGTGGTGGTTCTCTTTGATTTGAGTCTACTGGGAGGAGGCTGATAGACATGCAGTGGGTGACTTTCACAGTGCTCAACCTTATTTCTCTCACAGTTAGCAGCAACTACCTGTCACACATCCGGGGAGAGTTTATCAACACGTGTAGGTTTGAGACATAAAAATCTAAATATTTTATGTAAGACATAAAATCCTAAACACAGAAAGAGCCTCCTCGAGGATTGAGTAAATACAGTTAGGCGTCCCCTGGGCAACGTTTCTTGTAAATAGGTAATCTTTCCAAAGCCAAAAGCATTGCTTTTAAACATTTTAAATGGTTGTGTGGGTTTTTTTCCTCCACATATGGATGAACACCAAAGGTCTTTATCAAGACCATCGATAATGATTATCTCTATTAATATAGAAGGTTTGTCATTTGCTAAGGAAGAACTACTATGGAATTCACTTCCAGAGGAGGTTGTGACAGCTGTCAGCCTGGACAGCTTCAAGGCAGGATTAGACAGATTCATGGATACCAAGGGAATCAGTAGTTACTGAAATGGACATCCAAGTGCCACCTCTGTGTTGATGGAGGCAGGCAGGATTTTCCCCGGGTACTGGTTGTGGGGGTCGGAGCAGGTGAGGGTTTTGCCCTCCTTTCTGCTAGAGATCCCTGTGTACAACTGGTGGGCCACTGTGTGACACAGAATGCTGGACTAGATGGGCTGAGGCCCGATTCAGCATGGCTCTTCTTATGTTCTTATGTTCTTACTGACCAAAATGTCTGAGGACATTTCGTATGACATTGTAAGGGAACACATGTTTAGGGATGCGAGGCCCACAAAATCGGAAGAATGCCAAAAGAGACCGGCAAATCTAAGAAGACTCTTTATTTCAAGCTGATCAGCATGAGGCGGACAGACAACATTTCTGCAAGCCCTCAAAAGAGTGCCGCGCCTGTGGCACAGTTAGAAAAGTCAGATAACACAAATTGTTTTTGTGATTGTATTTGTTGTATATTTTAAAACTTTTCAATAAAAATCTATTTTTTAAAAAAAGAAAAGTTTTTATATTACTTTCTTATCAGCAACTCACATTACCTCACATTAGCTCTTTGTCAGGATTGGTTATTTGTCCTGATCATGCACACTTTGATTGGCTCTATATCTTCTATCATGCAAAGTTAACATGTACACTTGTATAGACAATTGTATGGCTACTTTCTTATCTCTAGACAAACTGTTGCTGCATCTGTGGTGCTTACAGCGTCTCCTCCTTAAGGGGAGGGGTACTTTTTACCTTTTTAACTCCTCTCAATGCAACTAGCAGTGGAACGACCTCACAGACAATATGGTAGTGCCATTTTTGTATGATCTGGTGTAGCAATCTCTGCAACCTCTCTCACAGAAGTGAATAACATTGAAATCCTATCTGTGTAACTCGACAGATGCAGTGTATCATCACTCTATAATCAAATGTAAAACTTTGCATATAAGAAGAACTTCCAGAGTCCAGCATTATCTCTCTCTAAGTTTAAAGAATTCGAAAACGCCTTCTGGCTTAAAGTCATTAACAGAAAATGAAGGTATTGCTGCAGCATGATTTAGTATAAACTGATATTAATGTCATGCAACAAATTAGACTAGATTTCTAGGGTGACCTTATGTCTGTTTACTCAAAAACAAGCTGCAGGAATGAGCCCATAAGAGCTTTGTGTTTAACATAGCCTTAAGTTCACAGAACTGGAAAATGCCTCCCGGCTTAAGGTCACTAAAATTAGGAGTGGCCAATTCAGATAAAAATATGATACAGCCAGATTATACAAAACCTTTTGTGAGGCACCCCAAGAGCCAATCAGGAGGCAGATCTTTCAGCACTGTGTTCCCTCAATGCCCAGGAGCCAAATACTTAGAGCATGAGGCCTCTCTAGTTAAGAGAGGTAACCAGAGAAGAGAGGGGCTCTCCCAGGGATGGCTGGCTGCCATGCCTGCCTCCTAAGTGATAGATAAAAGAGAGGAAAAGGGAGAGTATAATTTGTGTGATCGGGTTTGTCTTGCCACCCATTTGTCACCTTGCTAAAAGTATTGTCAGTGCCGCTTGGCCCGGTTGTTGTCCTAACGGGCCAAGTCTTGCGCGCCATCAGATAACAACAGCTTCTGGCGGGCTTTGAACTGGAACCGCCCTTTGAAGTGCCAGGACCCTCTTCCTGAACTTTGATATGCGGAGAGCCGGATGGTCATCCCTGAGGAAGGAGGGGCACAGCAGGGGGCGGGCCAGGAGGGCTTTTGAAGAGAACCGCGCCGCGAACCCTTTAGTCTATCTTTGCCTACTTTGGATTAAGGACCTATTAAACCATTTTCCTTCAACTACGCCTGGAGTGAGTTTGCTTTACTAGACTCCCTTGCCGAAGCTTACATAAAGATAGACTCACCAACTTCTACGGCCGTGAAAGCCTTCCGACCGTAGCCACCTTTGTAAAGATGTCTCAAGCGGAGATGGACCCCCTCGATGACCAGCTCCCCGAGGACTTGGGTGAGGAAGAGGGTGTGGAGGAGGACGGAGATGGAGACGAAGCCGGAGCCCCTGCAGCAGCAGCCCAGACGGAGGGCGCGGAGATGGGTGCGGAGGCGCCGCCGCTTCTCCTCCCCCGGTGAAGGACGAGACCCGCGTAAGGTACCGGGCGCGCCCGGAGGCCGGAACCCAGTCAGGGAGGCGGCTTCCCAGCACAGCCGAACTGCGACTGGAGGTGCAGGTATTCCAGCTGACGGAGGCAGTGCAGAAGCTCCAGTCCCAGATGGAGCTGCTAATGGCCAGACCGGAGGAATTGCCGTGGGCCACGCCGGACACACGGCCCCGAGACAGGCCGTCGAGCCAGGCCACGGAGCGGCCTACCAGGCCGTCAGGGAGAGTGACTTTCCGGAACAGCGGAGATGACTTCATCCCGTCCAGAGGGACTTCCACCTTTAACCTGGGCCGGGCCGACCAGAGCCAAGAGGCGGCCGGGAGCCGGAGGGATCTGAAGGTAAAGTTCGACGGGGACCCCCGCCAACTCTCCTACTTTATCACCAACGTGCAAAATTATATGCTGGACTATGGGGATTCGTTCCCTCGGAAGGGGCCAAGGTACGGGCTGTGGGGGCCAACTTGAAAGAGGCCGCAGCCGACTGGCTGATACAGCTGACGGACACTCGAGCGCCGCAACTGAGGCGGCTGGACACCTTGCTGGAGGCCCTACAAACCCGCTTCGGGGACCCCTTAGCCGGAGAGAAGGCCAAGGCCCAGCTGAGAAAGATTTATCAAGGCCAGAGGTCCGTGTCGGAGTACGCCTTGAGTTTCCGAGCCCTAGCGGGGAAAATCCGAGGCTGGTCGGAAACCACCATACTGGAGTGCTTCAAGGCAGGCCTAAGGCAGGACATTCTGGAGTGGGCGATGCACCGGGGAACCCCGAAACCCTAGAGGACTGGATAGTCTCAGCAGGGAGAGTAGAGTGCGACATGGAGCAGATGCCCAGACGCCACCGAGATGGCGGGAGAGCCCGGGGAGCGGGGACGGGCCCGCCTGGGAGAGCCGGCCCAGCCCGGAGGGCGTCCCCACGAGCCCGGTCGGCCAGCCGGGAAGGCCAGAGGGGAAGGAAGGGAGCCTGCTTCTCGTGTGGCCGAGAAGGCCACCGGGCGGCCGACTGCCGCAAGAAGGCTCCCTCCCCGAAGCCAGAGAAGGCGGCAGAGGTCAAGCCAGCCACCCCGGCCAAGGCCCCCACCCGGGGGAAGGCCGCAGCCGCGACGGAGACGGCGCGGGCGCCACAGACCCTCCGTGAGACTGAGGAGCCGGAGACGGAGGAGAACGACCCCGAATGGATGGCGGGAAACGACAACGATCTGCTGTAGACGCCCGGCGGCAGATCCAAAACCCTCCGGGCGGTGAGTCTGATCCCCTGGGATGCGACACGTACAAGCTTGATGTTAAAGTGTGGGGTCCCGGGGTGGCACAGCCTATAGAGACAGTCGCCATGCTAGACAGTGGGTGCACCCGATGCCTGATGTCCCCCAAGCTAGCGAAGCAGTTGGGGATAAAGCCCCAAGCGCTGATCGAACAGATCCTCTTCTCCCAGCTAGATGGGTCCCCGGCAAATGGGAAGCCAGCCACCCACAGAACAGGGGAGATGAGAGTCCAGATGGGGTCCCACCGGGAAGACCTGAAGTTCGTAATTTCAGTAATGGCCCATCAGCCCATCATCCTAGGGGCCCCCTGGCTGCGTGCCCAGAACCCGCAAGTCGACTGGAGGACGGGGGGCCATAAAGTTCCGGGACGGGGAGGCCCGGGCAAGGATAGATGACCTTGAACAAACGGGAGCCCCGGCTCACGAGGGAGCCGGCGTGGGGCAGCAGAGAGCCATCCTGGCGGGATCCCGCGAGAGTATGGAGACTTGGAGGAGGTCTTTAGCGAGCGGGAAAGTGACCAGCTACCCCCCCCCCACCGGAAGTGCGATTGCGCAATTGAAATTGAAAAGGGCGCCAAACTGCCCAGCCCAAAGCTGTACACCCTGTCCGAGCTGGAAAGAAAGGCACTGAGAGACTTCATCGAGAAAACATGGAGAGAGGGTTTATTGAAAATCGACAAGCCCGCTGGCAGCCCCCGTCCTGTTTCGTCCAAAGGCAGACGGCTCCCTGCGGCTGTGCGTGGACTACCGAGGCCTCAACGCCATCAGCACATCGAGCCCCTACCCGCTGCCCCTGATGTCCGAGATATTGGCCCAGCTGGGGGGAGCGCGGTTCTTCACCAAGCTGGACATCCGGGAGGCGTTTTACCAGATCAGGGTGAGGGATGAAGACTGCTGGAAGACGGCGTTCAACTGCCATCTAGGCCAGTACCAGTTCCGGGTCATACCCGTTCGGACTTAAAGGCGCTCCCAAAATATTCCAGCAGTTCATCAACGAAATCTTCAGGAACTTGCTGTACAAGGGAGTTCTAGTTTACTTAGATGACGTGCTGATCTACTCGGCACATTGAGCTGACCAGGGAGGTGCTACGGAGATTGCGGGAAAACCAGCTCTTCGTCAAACTATCCAAATGTGAGTTCCACTGGCAAGAACTGGATTATCTGGGGTACCGAATGTCCACGCGAGGCCTGGCCATGGACCCTGGTAAGGTGAACGACGTGCTCGCGTGGGAGGCGCCCCGAACCCGGCGGCAACTACAGGGCTTCCTGGGATTTGCTAACTTCTATAGACAATTCATCCACAACTTTGCCAAGATAGCGCTCCCTTTGACTGAACTGTTAAAACCAAGGGCTTGGGGAGACTAAGAAAGCCAGGTCCCCTAGCGCCAAGCTGAGCTGGACCCCGCAGTGTCAAGAGGCTTTCGACAACCTCAAGCGGAGCTTCACCAGTCAGCCCCTGCTGATGCACCCTCAGCCAGGCCGGCCGATCACTGTGCAGTGCGATGCTTCCGAAGCAGCCTACGGAGCGGTGCTCCTGCAACGGGATGAAGGAGGCACCTTGCGACCGTGCACCTACCTTTCTAAGAAATTCACGCAGACAGAGAAACGTTGGCACGTATGGGAAAAGGAGTCCTTCGCTGTGCGAGCCGCGTTGAGCCACTGGAGACACTTCCTCGAGGCACTGCTTTGCCCTTCGAGGTGGACTGACCATAAAAACCTACAGGCACTGCAGTCCCGCAAAGGCTCAACGCCAAGCAGCTGAGATGGGCACAGTTCTTCAGCCGCTTCAACTTCGAGCTCAAATACCTGCCCGGCCCAAAGAACGTGCTGGCCGACACGCTTTCCAGGATGCCTGAGGCCGACTACTCGGCGCCAGAAGAAATGGGGACGGTGTTCACCAAGCGCCAGCTGGGCCTGGTGGCCCGCACCAGGGCAGCAGACAAGGCCCCTCAGCCGGCCGTCCCAGGGACCCCGAGCTACTGGCGGACTTGGCAGCGGCCTACTGGTGGGACCCCTGGCTCACGGAGCACCGAGAGGACCTGGCCGAGGCTGGGGAATTTGGTACTACAAAGACAAGCTGTATGTTCCCCAAAGCCAGAGAGCCCCGATCCTGGCTCAAGCACGACTCCACATTGTCCGGCCACTTCGGCCTCACAAAAACCCTAAAGCTTTTGGCCCGGCAGTTCTGGTGGCCAGCCATGCGGAAAGACACTAAGGACTATGTTGCAGAATGCGAGGTGTGCGCAAGAAACAAGCCAAAGACGGACCGCCCGACGGGTCTGCTGCAGCCGGTAGCCGACCCAGCGGAACCCTGGAGCGAATCGCCATGGACTTCGTCGTCGACCTGCCGCCTAGTGGCGGGTACACCACCATTTGGACTGTAGTGGACTTATTCTCTAAACAGGCCCATTTCATCCGCTGCGCAGGCTCCCCACGGCTCCGGGCTGGCTCGCCTCTGTTCACCCACCACGTTTTCCGACTACACGGCTGTCCTCCCCGTGTCGTGAGCGACAGGGGGCCTCAATTCACGTCCAGGTTCTGGAAGGCGTTCCTGGCGGGGCTGGGGTCGCAGCGCGCCCTGAGCACGGCCTTTCACCCGGAGACAGACGGCGCGACGGAGCGTGTCCAGCGGACCCGGCAGCAATACCTCGCTGCTACTCCACCTACCAGCAGGACAACTGGGCGAACTGCTGGGCGTGGGCGAATACTGCTACAATAACTCCGAGCACGCCTCAACGGGGGCCTCGCCGTTCCGGGTCGTCTCCGGCCGCGACTTTCCCCCCTTCCCGGCGCTGGTCCCGGCAGCGGACCCAGCCGAGCCACCGACTGACTGGGGGGTCAGGGTGGCGGCCGCTTGGCCGCAGATACAGACAGCGCTGCTTCACGCTCGGGACTCTTACAAGCTGTACGCCGATAAGAAGCGGGGTCCCCAGCCTGTTTACGCCGTTGGAGACCGCGTGTTCCTGTCCACTAAGCACCTCAAGTCCACTCAGCAGTCCCCAAGTTTGCAAATAAGTTTGTGGGGCCCCTCTGCGTCGTGGAGGTTATTAACCCTGTGGCAATTAAGCTGGACCTCCCGCACACCTGGCGCAAGGTCCACCCAGTCTTCCACGTGAGTTTACTCAAAAAAAGCTGTGTCCGACCGGAAGTGGTCCTCCCGAAGACGCTCCGGTGCCCATCATGGTGGGGCCCCACACCCACTTTGAGATCAGGGAAATCTTGGACTCGCGGCGCCTCAAGGGCCGCCTTAGCTACCTAGTTAAATGGGCTGCCAAAGACTTATACCCCGAATGGGTACTAGCCCAACACGTGAGGGCCCCGAAACTGTTGAAGGCGTTTCACGCCGCCTTCCCGGCCAAACCTGGACCCTGATTTCTCCCTCCCCCTCTCTTTGTCTCTCCCTTGCTGGTTGCTCCTTCTCGGAGGGGGGCGCTATGTCAGCGCCGCTTGGCCCGGTTGTTGTCCTAACGGGCCAAGTCTTGCGCGCCATCAGATAACAACCGCATCTGGCGGGCTTTGAACTGGAACCGCCCTTTGAAGTGCCAGGACCCTCTTCCTGAACTTTGATATGCAGAGAGCTGGATGGTCATCCCTGAGGAAGGAGGGGCACAGCAGGGGGGCGGGCCAGGGAGGGCTTTTTGAAGAGAACTGCGCGCGAACCCTTTAGTCTATCTTTGCCTACTTTGGATTAAGGACCTATTAAACCGTTTTCCTTCAACTACGCCTGGAGTGAGTTTGCTTTACTAGACCCCCCTTGCCGAAGCGTACAAGTATCTCGCCTTCCCACATATCACAGAAAAGGGGGAAGCACCACTTCTAGCAAAACTTTGAGACTTTCATATTCCTAGTTCTCCTTTCTAACAAAGTCAGTTCCCATGTTTTAGTCCCAGTCCTTCTTAATCCCCTCGTGTTCCCCAATAGAGAACTGTCAAGCAAAATATATTGTGTAGTGAAACTATCTGATTTTCTGTGGAAGTGAAAAGTTGGAACAAACAGTGCCAAAATTAATGTGAACTGCAAGTCTCCCTTTAGTTTTGCGAAACAATACAGTCATTGAACCATGATAGCCTCCCTTGGCCTTATTTTGCCTATATCTTGTTTAAAAATGTGTTAATATGAGTTATTGCTACAGTTTCCTTTTCAGGTATTCTTCCTCTTCATCAGTTTCCATCTACTGGAGGAGTTACTCCTTCTCTTTAATGTGCATGCATGTGTAGGCACCATGCCACTTTCTGAACTGCATCTGCCAAGATATATTTGGAACAATTGATGATGTACTGTGGGGAAATTACATTTTCCTGTTACATATTGTGATGACCCCATATCTGGAAGGCTGGTAAGAAGCCTGAAAAAGCTAGGCCCAAAAACCTCAGCAGCCATCTTAGTAGATAAAATGGTGGCAACCACATTGAGTTTCCCATTTCCCATAGGGGGCATGGCTAAGTGCAGTCTGGAGGGAAAAGAGGGAGTCAGGATTGGCTGTTAGGAAAGGGGTAGAGTCTAGCTTGGGGAATGAGAAAAAAGCCTTAAAATAAGGGCTTTTGAAATCTGTCAGGCAGTCTAAGTCTGGGGTTTTTTAAAGAAGAAGGTGTTTAGAGAAGTCCAATTCTGGTGTTTAGAGATTAAAGACCAGGGTCAGGGTTAGTGATAGTTTACTAAGAATAGACCTGTAAGTAAACAGGTGGCTAGCAGGGTTAGCTAGCAAATAGCAGTCTACTATTATCAAGATAAATAAGGGGGTAGATTTCCTAGTTAGATAAATCCAAAGTGGGGACTATCTGTAGCTATAACAACGTTTGTTAGGCAGAGACCCGCTCCTGTCAGTAAACTGTTGTACAGCTGTGAAAGACGTTGTATTCCTTACTAGGCAGAGATTAGACTCCTGTCAGTAAGATTGTATAGGTAGGAAGAAACTGAATCTTGCAACTAAGACGTGTATTGTTTAAAGTAACCACACACGTTCATGCAAAGATCTCTTGTAACCATTAAGCTTAATAACTGTTCTTGAAAGTTCTCTCAAAAATAAACTTTGTTTTGTTTGTTAAAACAACTACCTCAGTGTGCCTCAGCCACAAAGAACTTAACTCAGTACCAGCAGTCCAGAGCCCAAAGATGGCAGCATACTTTATTTAAAGAAGAACTCATTTTTAGTTTTACCTCCAGTGAGCCAAAGGGCTTAATTTGTTAATAACTGTGGAGGCAGCCAGTGGGCTTTCAAAGGTGTTTCGGACAGTAGAGCATTCCAGCTCCATACAGTTTAAATCCTCAAGTAAAATAAACAACTGTTGGCAGCAGTTTTGATTATTGGGGTCACAAATCAACCCCTGGGTAATACTTTGTTGTTACACATATTTAACCAAAGAACAATAGCTTCTGGCCTTTTAAATCAGAGAAATTGAGAGCATTAGACAGGTGAGGGAAGAGACGCTAACCCTTTTGTTATGAGTTGTGCTCAACAAATTTGACCTGAAAGCAAACTCTTGCCAAAAGTGTGAATGACAAGCGACAGAATAGGAGTTGATATCGTGGATCATTGTTCATTTTGAAAAAGTTAAGATTCTTTTATTTATTATTTATTTATTTATTTATTTACTCGAACTTCTAACCCGCCACTCCCCGGAGGCTCGGGGCGATTTACAGAAGGCATAAATGCAAAAAACAAGTGAGCAACAAACAGGACAATACAACAACATCGAAAGAGAGGGGAGGGGCAAAGGGCAGGGGAAATGAAGACGTGAGTATGGAATAGAGTGCCCAGGCGGACCTATGCGGGCACCACCCTGCCATCGAACGAAGGAAGCAGGGGGGGTCTCAGAGAGATCTCTCGCAACTGGCAGCAAGTGAGCCGAGTGGCCTGGCTTCCTCTGTCCAGTGGTCTGGAAGGGGGAGTCGGACCTGCCAAAAAGATGTCTTTTCCCGGCTTCGAACGTGTCCAGAGGGGCTCACGCTGCTTAAAACTCGAGCCCAAAAAAGTTCTGGATCGGAACAATCTCCAGGACATGGGTTCGGGTAAGGTGGGTCTCCTCTCTCTCAGGCTATTAGCAGAAAATGAGGTGAGACCAAGGGGTCGGTGGCCTCGGTAGGGAGCCGACCCACACTGTTGCTCCAAGGTAAAATCAGAGGGAGTAAGTCTGCTGATTCTGGGCTTCCGGCGCCGCTTCCGCTTCCTCTGACGGCCATGTGGCTTGATGGTCATTACGGCCATTTGAGTTTCTGGCTGAGTTTCTGGAGAGCCAGGTGGAGGTGCTAGTCTGTCTGCCATTTCGATGTCTCTAGGAGCCGACACCATCAAATCGGGTTCGGCCCGAGGCCCCTGAATTGGGCGCGGGCTCGCCTGGTGCCGTGGACACTTCTCCGGGGCCCTCACAGGGACCTCCAAGGTGTCCACGGCTCCAGATGCGTCCTCAGTGATCTCGAAGGATGGCACCCGGGAACACCGGATACCAAAGAGGGTCCAAGGGCAACTCCCCAACCCTGCAAAGGGACAGTCATCGCCAAGCGCACACTGCACGCCCTCTGAAGGTATTGGGATATCCAGCTTCATCGGGGTTGTCCTTTGGGGCGCAGTCCCAGGGTCGAGATCTATACCATTAGAGCTGAAATTGGGGATCGGGGGGGAGCTCTGAACCTCACCGAGCTGAGCAATTGGAGCTGCGACATGGTGTTTCCTGGGGGACTTCCAGTTCCCACTGGGTGACAGCATCCCCAGCAACTCGCTTTCGCTCCAACCCTGCTAAAGTCAGGGAAGAGGAAAGTGGGAAGGATGTGGCTTCGGACAGGCCTTGCTGGGGCTGAACTATGTCCACAACGAGCTCCCTCGCCGGCACCGGTACCACTGTAGCCACCACTTCCCACAGATGGGGGCCAACTTGAACATCAGCAGTGCCCGCGGGGGAGGGAGGGGCTTCAGATGCCGAGTTCGGAAGCTCAGGCGCCATGTTGATAGCCTCAGCCACCCCCCAGTTCACAGGCCCACTGAGGGCACGGCGGCGAGGATCTAAGTACAAACTATGAATTTTCTTCAAAACCCCTTCTTTCCTGCTGACAAGGAAATAGTCTCATTGTGGTATTCAAGAGAGCAATCACTGCTTAACTATCTTGTTTACTCCTAATTAATGGAGATCTAGTTAGGACTCTAAGTACAAAAAGCCTTGTCATGAAACAATCTTAAGATTATGTTTTGCCCCACCCAGACATGTGGCCTTCACTCCAGGTGACAGCCTCCAAGTCAGGATTAGGTTAAATATAGACAGAGATGTTAGAGAGACTCTCCAGCACTCAGGGCACTTCCAGACAGCTATTTATTGTGGATGAAAATGGGTTAAAGTAACCCTTTTTCACCTGTATTGCTGTCCGCATAGGCTCCCAAAAGAAGCAGGCTTTTCCATCGCTTGTCCTCATTGCAGCACAATAACTACCGCGCTGGAATAGGGACAACCCCAACACACACCCCCTTCCCGGTCTCCTAGTGCAACATTGGTATGTGCCAAAGTTTTTATTTTATTTTAAAGGGTTTAGGAAGGATTTGGGAAGGGGTGGATTCCCTCTTCACTTCTCCAGGACACAGGGCCTGTGCAGATTGACCCCTCGGTAGTTCCAGGAGATCAGTCCCCATAGGACCCATACTCCATTAGACCTGGATCTTTTAGGATGTCTGATGAAATATCTAAATAATTTCTGGAATCTTAGGCTGGCTCCAGACAGGCCTTTATCCCAGGAGAATCCATGTTTAAAAAACACGGATTTTCCTGGGGGCCTGTCCACATCCGCCCCAGAAATTGCACGGTTTCTGGGGTGGGTGTTCAGACTTTCTCTTGGGACTAGCATGAGAGAACGTCTGGAGGCCCTCCCCCCCTAGCTCTCGGACCCTTTCGAAAAGTAAAAAAAAACCTTACCTGGCCCTTGGGCAGCTCTCCCGGTGCATACAAATGACACGCCAGAAAAGGGGAGGAGCAATTTTCCTTCCCCCCCCCCCCTTGTTTTCCTGGTGTATCATTTATACATGCTGGGAGAGCTGCACAGAGGGTATATTGCAGGCAGGTTAAGTTTTTTAAACTTCTTTAAAAGATCTGGGCGATTGGAGGGGAATCATGTCTGACTACTATAGTCCAGACACCGGCACAATTGGATTTATCCTGTGCCTTCCAAGAAGGTGTGGAATAAATCCGCTATCAAATTAATTCACTACAAACCATTGGCTGGACAGCCTCTCCTTTATACCGCAATAAAGGTCCTGTCTGGATGGGCCCCTAATGTTTGTTGACTTTCCATACAGTGTGTTCCACTGTAAAGGCTATGAGAAGGAGAGGCAGCTTTCCTTGTCTTAATTATTTACTTGTCTTGTTTTTCAGATATGAGCACAAAGCTCTTATCCTGCCCCCAACAAGATTTGTGAGATTGAGTTGTGAGTTTCTCACATGCAATCAAAAAGTTGGGAGCAAAGCAGAATGTCATGATTTCTCAAACAGGGCTCCTTGGAATTTCCATGAGAATTTGCTAGGGGCTATGCGAGATATAATAATTGAAACTAAAATAATTTATTTTTAACTGTAGACATAATATTTTTAATATGTGGTCCCCTGAAGGGTTGAAAGACTGCAATGTAGAATGGCTGAAACACCTGCTGCTCACTGTCAGGCATGCTTCTCCCACTGTACAGCTGTTGTTATGCAAGTAGCAATTGATATTCTTAGACTCTATTGTTGCTTTCTTCCTTCCCAAGATGTCAAAAATTCTTCCTGCCTCCTCCGCTTAAGCTGGTCCTTTGCAAGTTCACTTACCCCTAGGATTTCTCTGGCAATTACACTATTTCGTTTTGTTAGTGAAGAGCCCATTGGCATCGTAGCCCCCATATTGTTCGAATATTAAACACTTTCTTGGCTCAGAGGAAGATGCTTACAATAAGGAATGTAAATGGCAAAAAATCCCCAATTTGCCTCTCCCCCAGGTAGATTTTTCAACTAAATAAAGGAATATTCCCTTTTTGTACAGTCTTCTCTGCTTAGTTTCTGATTGGCTGAAAAAGAGATTTTTTTGCCTCATCATGTGAACAGAAGAAATTGTTGTTTGAAATGATTGAGAAATTACTTTGCAGTTTACTTTGGAACTGTCATTTTTTCTGGAGGTGCATTAAATCTTAGAAAACTTCGGTCCTGTTAACTTTTTATGTGCCTCCCACTTGGGTCTTAAATTATGCAGTAAATACAGTTCAAAGGCAGATGTTTTGTTCTTAAAAGCATGCATAAGATTTATGAAATTGATTGCAAATGTTCAGCTTTAGAAAGCAATCAGAGCAGAAAACCTGCAGCTGTACTTACCTCCAGTACCATCTCGGTCATCTGAAAACGTCTATGGGAGGTTTTATCAGAAGTCACAGGTTCATGGAGAAGCACGCCAAGCATGTCATACTTCTTCAAAGTCTGCTTGTAATTCTTCTCACTTAGGTCAATCACACGATCCTTCCCATCATAGGTAGGGAAGTCTAGTCCTTCTTCTGCTCTGCAGCAGGTGATGAGAAACACATAGATGCCTGCCACTGTCAGCCAACAAGTTGCCTTCATATTGGATCTTTGCTCCTTTGTCTGGGGATGAAGTAATTCCAAGAGAAGGTATTATGGTCTGATTTGGGTTCTGATTTTACCCTTTTAGCTCCCCTATGAATCCACGGAGAAAAGGCTGAGGCAACAGCTACAGCAAACTAACTTGTTTAAAGACAAAGGGGAAAAGACAGACAGAAGAAGCTGGGAATCCAAACTCTGGATACCTTACATAGCTCAGCCAGGCTTCTGTGTCACAGAGAACTCCATTTTTAGGAAGCAGTTGTTTCTAGCTATTAATAGACCCTGCAATGAATAAAAAGGACAGATATGACACGACTGAGGGACTTTGCTGGTCCTCTGTTTCATCAGAGAGAGAGAGAGAGAGAGAGAGAGAGAGAGAGCAGTAGGAGTGGATAGAGAAAGAGTGCATATTGAGATAGCATAGAGAGAGAAAGAGAGAGAGAGAGAGAGAGAGAGAGAGAGAGAGAGAGAGAGAGAGAGAGAGGAGTAACAGACATCTCTAAGGGCATCGGAAGGTTACAGATTTAAGCTTTGGGGATATATTTCCTTAAAATACCTGACTTCATTATTGATTGTACTGCAATTAGGGATTTGCTAAAATAGATGTAATAGACATTTTTTCATTGCTTTCATTTTCATTCACCTCTATGAAGGAGAATGAAATTCTTACAGTAGAAGCAGTCAAGTGTCCACGAGGATTCCTATTCTATATAGAAGATATTTATTTACTTTAATTCACAATATTGCCAGATACAAATTGTACATTAAAAATTATATATATAAAAATTAATTCTCGGTCTCTATAAACTCAACTGGAGTAAAATCTCTGTTATTTTGATTTAGATAATGGGGTAATGCTGATATCAAGCAGGAGTTTAGGGGGCTCTGCCTAGAAGAGGCCAGAGCCCAAGGAATTGTCACGATCACGGACTTAGCGGGCCCCTTAAACACACACACAGAGACGTACTGAAGGCTAACTACTTTATTGAGTATAAAACAGTTCCAAAGAATATATAGTCCAATAGTATGCAAGGGTCCAAAAGGTAGTAAGCAAGATTGTCCAAAGGAACGTAGCAAATAGACTTGAAGCTTTGCAAGGCTCCGCAATCCAATGCGGATCAGGAAACAAGGCAGGACTCCCAATGCGGATCAGGAAACAAGGCAAGGCAAATGCAAGGCAAGGCTTGATGACCACGGCTTAGCTTGTGGTCCCACTCCGCTTCACGCCTATTCAGGAAAGACGTGGCCGGAGAACTGAGGATGCGTTCCCACGGATCCTATACTTAATCCTTCGGCCGAGGTCCGCGACGCTCTAGGCTTCTTCGTCTCCAATCTCTGCTCACGGACCTCGGTCGGTCTAGGACCCTAGACCAAGCCCTCCTGGTAGACTCAATGTCCCGTCTCCTATCAAAGGAGCGACCTTGCCTCTCAGCAGCTGTGTCGCTATCTTCCTGAGAACTTTCCTCCCTAGCACTTTCCCACTCGGCCGTCCATGTTTTCACTTTCAAGCTCTTGGGAATTCCTCCCCGGGTGTTCATAACTCCTTCGCTGCTTCCCATCTCCACCTGGTGATCGGAATCTATGCTAGGCCCAAACAACATCTCATCCCATGCCAAGCTCTCTGTGGGCGAACGAGGCCCATCCGAAGGGCCCTGTGCTTCACCCCAATCATCTAGCTCATCCTCTGAATCCACATCTGCTGCTGCAGGCCCTAATGCTAATGGAACCCCAGGACCAATTCCCTGCCCTCCCGGCACAAACGAGAACTGCTGTGCTACACTATCCCCCCCCCTCAGGGCCCCTCCGAGGCCGCCCTCGAGGTTTGGGTTTGTCAGGGTACTTGCGGTGAAAGCGAGCCACCAGATCCGGAGCATGGACATCCCGAGCCCGGGTCCATGAACGTTCTTCCGGCCCCAACCCCTTCCAGTCAAGCAAATACTCCAACTTCCGGTAGCGGATGCGAGCATCCAAGATGTCCTGGACCTCCAACTCCTCCTCGCCATCGCGCATCACAGGGGGAGGAGGCGGCTGCATCACGTCAGGCCGCACCCCCTTCGCCGGGAGCAACGACCGAGGACACACCGGGTGGAGCTTCATGTCCGCTGGGAGTTGTAGTTTGAAGGAAACAGGCCCCACCTTCTCCAAAACGGTGTAGGGACCCAAAAATCTCGCGTCCAGCTTGCGGCTGGGTCGCTGCGTAGGCAAATTCTTGGTGGACAGCCAAACTTTATCCCCCACGAGGATCTCAGGACCCTCCTGGCGCCGCCGATCAGCCATCCGCTTGTAGTCAGCTTTCGCCTGGTCAATTGGGTGCGTAGCAAGTCTTGGAGTGCAGTGAGCTCTCGAAGCCAATCCTTAGCCTCCGAAACGTCCCCAGACGGGTCCACCGGCGGGTAGAACCGAGGGTGGTGTCCATAGTTAGCAAAGAAAGGAGTCTCTTGGATGGATTCCTGCGTCGCATTGTTGTAAGCAAACTCCGCCAAAGACAACAAGGACGCCCAGTTGTTTTGCTGATAGTTGACATAGCAGCGCAGGTACTGCTCCAAGGTGGCATTAACCCTTTCGGTCTGCCCATCGGTCTGCGGGTGATGAGCCGTGGACATCCGCACATCAATCCCCAGCAACTTCTGGACAGCCTTCCAGAACTGGGAAGTGAATTGGGTGCCCCGGTCCGTCACCAGGCTCTGTGGAAGTCCATGCAGCCGAAACACATGTTGCACAAACATATCAGCAGTCTCTTTGGCAGTAGGCACCCCCACACAGGGGATGAAGTGTCCCATCTTGGTGAAACAGTCCACCACGACCAGTATCATGGTGAAACCCTTGGACTTGGGGAGGTCGGTGATGAAATCAGCCGAAATCATCTTCCAGGGCGCAGAGGGGGTCGGGAGCGGCTGGAGCAAACCGGCCGGCTTGCCCCCCTGGTTCTTAGCCCGGTGGCACACAGGGCAGGATCCCACATAGTCCTCCACATCCCTCCGCACTTTAAGCCACCAAAAGTCCCGTAGGACCAGTTGCAAAGTCTTGAAAAGCCCAAAATGGCCCGCGGCCCGGCTATCGTGGCAAAGCTTGAGAATGTCCTCCCGCTCGGGCCCAGGGGAAACATAGACCGAGTCCCGGTGGTAGAGCACCCCGTTCTTTACCTGGAAAGGGGCTTGGGGCCCCTTGGCCAGCTGCTCTTGCACCCACGGGTCGGTCCGCTGGCGAGCGTTGACACGAACACTCAAAGGTCTCTTGTCAGCAGGAGCCGGCGGAGCCGCTGGAGGATTGACAGGGAGCGCCCGAGCAGCCGCAAAGTTCTCCGCTTTGAGCAACCTGGCCTCCGACAGCCCGGCCCCATCGCGAACGTACTCCGGCTTTCGGGACAAAGCATCAGCTTGCTTGGTCTGCTTGGGGGTCACATAGTGAATGCAGAAATTGAATCGCTCAAAGAACAGGGACCATCTCTGTTGCCTCTGGTTCAATTTGCGCTGGGTCTTCAAGTGCTCCAAATTCCGGTGGTCGGTGTGAACCTCCACCGGGAACTTGGCCCCTTCAAGCAGGTGTCTCCAGACTTCAAACGCCACCTTGATGGCCAAAAGTTCCTTCTCCCAAATGGTATAGTTCTTTTCCGGAGCCGTCAGCTGCCGGGAATAGTAGGCACAGGGCAACAAGTCCATCCCCTGAGGCTGTAGCAGGATCGCTCCCACCGCCACATCCGACGCATCGGCCTGGACGATGAAAGGGGTGCGGGGGTTGGGGTGCTGCAGAAGCGGCTGAGTGGTGAACAGCTGCTTTAACTTGCGGAACCCCACATCTGCCTCCGGAGTCCACCGGAAAGGCACCTTTCCCCGCAAACACTGGGTGATAGGATCAGCCCACTTGGCAAAGTCAGGAATGAACTTTCTGTAGTAGTTGGCAAAGCCCAGGAATCGTTGAATGTCTTTTTTGCTGGCCGGGGCCGCCCAGTCAACCACGGCTTGGACCTTGGTGTCATCCATGGCAATGCCCGTAGGAGAGATACGGTAGCCTAGAAAGTCCACCTCCCGCAGATCAAAAGCACATTTCTCCAGCTTAGCATAGAGCCCGTGAGCTCTGAGTCTCTGGAGCACCTCCTTGACATGGCGGTCATGGGTCGCCTGATCTGGAGAAAAAATCAGCAGGTCGTCTAAGTAGACCGCCAAATAGCGGTCCAGCAGGTCTCGGAAAATGTCATTCATGAAATGTTGGAAACAGGCTGGGGCGTTGCACAAACTGAATCCCATCACCAGGTATTCGAAGCTTCCCCATTTGGTCTGGAAGGCCGTCTTCCATTCATCACCCTGGCGAATCCGGACAAGGTTGTAAGCCCCCCTCAGGTCCAGTTTAGTGAACACCTTGGCTCCCCGCATCCGCTCCAAGAGCTCGGGGATCAAGGGAAGGGGGTAGCGGTTCCGGATTGTGATCTTGTTGAGTTCCCTATAGTCATTGCATAGCCGCAACTCCCCCGATTTCTTCTTGACGAACAGAATCGGTGCCCCGGCCGGGGATTGGGAGGGCCGAATGAACCCCTTCCGCAGATTCTCATCCAGGAAATCTCGGAGAGCCTGTTGCTCCGGTTCCGAGAGAGGGTAGAGTCTCCCCCGCGGGATTGGGGCTCCCGGCTGCAATTCAATGGCACAGTCATAGGGCCGGTGCGGAGGTAAGTGTTCCGCCTCCTTCTCACTGAAGACATCCCAAAATCCGGCATACTTCTTGGGCAGGGTGGCCACATTTTCCACTTCTTGAGCCTGGCACGCCCGGGCCATCATGCAGTGGCCCTGGCAATGTTCAGAAGAAAAAATTAGCTGTCTCTTGGCCCAGGAGATCTGGGGGTCATGAAGCTTGAGCCACACAATGCCCAGGACAATGGGGAAATCTGGGAGCTTGGTCACAAGAAAAGAAATGTCCTCTTTATGGGAGCTAGTCCACATCCTGGTAGGGGCTGTATATTGAGTCACAGCCCCGGTTTTCAAAACTCTCCCATCGATAGTCTGTACACCCTTGGGCTCTTGGAGATCAAGAAATTTTAGTCCAGCAGACTTGGCATAGTCTGCATCGATGAAGTTGTTGGTGGCCCCCGAGTCTATCATGGCATGGACCATCATCGGCCCCTTTTCGGGCGACCACAGGCTGACCATTACAAGGAACAGTTGTCCAGTCTTGGGTTCAGGGGGAAGGTTAGCGACGTCGGCCGAGGGAGGGAACCCTCTTACACCCGGCCGGCCCCTTCCCCCGTCGCCTGGATGGCTTCTTCGGCCTCTGGGGCCCCTCCGAGGGTGGCAGAGGCCCGAGGAGTCTTTCCACGCGGTTTCTGGGGGCACTCCTTTGAAAAATGTCCAGCCCCCCCCGCAGTACCAACATAAGGTGAGACGCTGGCGCCGAGCCTTCTCCGCCTGGTCCACTTTGGGTCGTACTGTCCCCAACTGCATGGGCTCCGGGTCGTCAGGGCCAGCGGGCGTCGGCAATTGCCGGGGTTGGAACTGCCCGGCCCCCCCTTCCTTCCTGGCCACCGGTTTCTCCAGCGGGGCCTTGTCCCACCGCCTTCTGGTCTGCAGTCCAGTTTCCACACGAAGGCTCAGGGCAATGGCGGCCTCAAGATCATCAGGCCGAGGATGTTTCAACATCTCCTGTTGCATTTCTGAAGTCAGCCCTGCAGTATAGTGGTAACGCAACGCCGATGCGTTCCACTGCACCTGGGCAGCCAGGACTCGAAAGCGGGAAATATACTGGGACAGGGATAGATCCTTGATCGTCAGCCGGGCCAGATCTCTCTCAGCCAGCTCTTCATTCACGGGAGCCCCCCATGTCGCCCGGATCGCGGCTAGGAAGGCCTGCAGCGTGTTGGTATGGGGGGACTGAGCCCGGATCAGCGCGGTGGCCCACATTGCTGCGGTCCCTTCCATCAGGTTGAAGATAAACACCACCTTGGCGCGATCAGTGGCGAACTCGTTGGGGCGCTGCTCCAGGTACAGTTCCACTTGGCAAACAAAAACCTCCACCTGAGCCGGGTTGCCACTGAAACGGGCCGGTGGGCTCACCCCCGGGTGCCGTCCGGCCCGGGTGCGTAGTTCTCCCAACTCCTGCTGCAGCGCTTGCACTTGTGCATCCGTCAAGTTAGCCATGGCGACCACTGGCGTGGAACGCTTCTTGCGGCGTCCCAAGCGGCGTCCCGTGGTGTGATAAGGGGTTCTTGGAGTTCTCCGGCCAACTGTCACAATCACGGACTTAGCGGGCCCCTTAAACACACACACAGAGACGTACTGAAGGCTAACTACTTTATTGAGTATAAAACAGTTCCAAAGAATATATAGTCCAATAGTATGCAAGGGTCCAAAAGGTAGTAAGCAAGATTGTCCAAAGGAACGTAGCAAATAGACTTGAAGCTTTGCAAGGCTCCGCAATCCAATGCGGATCAGGAAACAAGGCAGGACTCCGCAATCCAATGCGGATCAAGAAACAAGGCAAGGCAAATGCAAGGCAAGGCTTGATGACCACGGCTTAGCTTGTGGTCCCACTCCGCTTCACGCCTATTCAGGAAAGACGTGGCCGGAGAACTGAGGATGCGTTCCCACGGATCCTATACTTAATCCTTCGGCCGAGGTCCGCGACGCTCTAGGCTTCTTCGTCTCCAATCTCTGCTCACGGACCTCGGTCGGTCTAGGACCCTAGACCAAGCCCTCCTGGTAGACTCAATGTCCCGTCTCCTATCGAAGGAGCGACCTTGCCTCTCAGCAGCTGTGTCGCTATCTTCCTGAGAACTTTCCTCCCTAGCACTTTCCCACTCGGCTTCGTCCATGTTTTCACTTTCAAGCTCTTGGGAATTCCTCCCCCCGGGGTGTTCATAATTCCCTTCGCTGCTTCCCATCTCCACCTGGTGATCGGAATCTATGCTAGGCCCAAACAACATCTCATCCCATGCCAAGCTCTCTGTGGGCGAACGAGGCCCATCCGAAGGGCCCTGTGCTTCACCCCAATCATCTAGCTCATCCTCTGAATCCACATCTGCTGCTGCAGGCCCTAATGCTAATGGAACCCCAGGACCAATTCCCTGCCCTCCCGGCACAAACGAGAACTGCTGTGCTACAGGAATCCAGAAAAGAGGATTTGTTTACCTTGGCGAGCTAGGAACACCCAATTTCCGTTCCCAAAATGAATCTCACCAAAGCTGAAGGGGATGCTGCCGAGTTTATTTGTCCCAACTGAGAAGGATGAAAGCCGCAATCTCTGATGTCCGCAAGGTTGACATAAGGTTACATGGAAATACATGCCATTTTAAAGGGTTACAGAGCTGTCAGATTCAAATTTCCCACTCCCTGCCTCCTGACTGGCTTTACGCTGATTAGATAGAATTCTCAGGCAGCTCAGAGGCGTTGCTGGCCCAGCTGCGCCTCAGCCAATCAGGGGCCAGCGCCGCCTGCGTCCCAGCCAATCAGGAGTCAGCCCTGCTTCCGGTTTTCAGCCAACGAGGGCCAAGAGGCGGGTTGAGCGAAGAACAATTAAGGCGGAAGATCCTTGTAAGTGGATTATAATATGTTGATGAATGTCCTTACACCCGGCGATCGCTTCAGACGTCTTCAAGATGGGTTTTCCTATTATCTTGAGTGGCAATAAACATCTGTGATCTTGCGAGGCCAGGGTCCCCATAATCCGTGTCTTCCAGATGGTGAGTCACAGACCAATATCTGATTGTGAGTTTCAGTTCATCGAAGAGTAAACAAAGATAAATCCAGATGCAACATTCCAACGTTTCGACAACTGAAAATGTCACCTTTGTGTTGAATGGAGTTTCTTGCCAAGGGGCAAGAGCAGATCGGATGGACCATACCCTCCGAGATCTGACTGTCAAGCCCAAGTGGCGAGTTAATGTCTTTGCAGAGCCAATGTCGGGGCCAAAAAGATTTTCTCTTATTGTTCATGCAAGGAAGGGTATTAATGGCCCATTTGCCTGGAATGTGCTGTTCCCAGGGTCTTGGCTAACTTTGGAACTTGGGGAAGGCTGGGAGTTACAGACAACTGTGGTATTTCATATTTTTAATATTTCATATGGAAAAATTCATAGGGAGAAGGGAACATGCAGGGAAAATACATTGAGTGTAAAAGGGGTTCATACCCACCACCACCCACCCACCTAAGTTCCTAAAGTTTATTGTATTATTGTATAAAAGAGAAAAACCCAGAGAGTCCTTCATAAGTCCATGAGAGCTGTGAAGATTTATTAAGCTCCCCCCCAGAAGTGAGGGGTCCTTTGATGAGTTCATGGGTTTGGGAAAGAGTTCATGGCAAGAGTTTATGACAGTCCATAGAGATTGGGGAATGTTCATGATAATTCATAAGATAAAATCCATAATAAGTTGGAAAAGTCCATGAAGGTGAGTCTTAGAAATTCCTTGTGAAGTCAGGGGAAAAACCATTTAGACCAGCACTGAGGACAGGGAACTATATATCCCAGGCTTCCATGGGCTTGTCGACTCTGGCCTGTCTTCATGTGGTTCCTAGGGATAATCACATAGCGAACCCACGGGCGCAAGCCTCTTCGATGCCCAGGAACAGCAGCGGGAACGATGAGAAGCAGGAATGCCGGTGAATTTGACAATCAGCTGTTTGCTTTAAAAGATAATGCTCAAAACCAAAAGGGTTATTACAGGGGCGGAGAAGCCCAAATGAAAAATTCAAGATAGCAGAAAGTATTAGAATTAGTATAGGAAAAATATGACACCAAAATGGAGTCGATCCGCCATCTCGTGGATTTGGGGGCCAATGGAGGCCAATTGGAAACTCCGTATCCGCGGTTTGATGGAGCACAGTTTTGGCCTCCCCAGGACTCCACAAAGACATCCTGAGCAGGCCCACAGTGTCCTGCAGCCCAGAGAGGGTTGAATTTTATAGTTTATGTTAGTTCAGGCAGTAAAAGACACAAAGTAACACTATGGAGAATGGGAAGGTTACAATTAAAATACTTTTATTGGGGGGATTAGTTACAATGTTAGGTTGGGGAAGAGAGGCAAGAGAAATGAATGTGTTCTAGTTGAGCTGCTGCTGTAGCCACATTCTCCAACATTTGTTGGCCCAAATGGGGCATCCAGGAACTGTGGAACTCCCTGCTGCAGGTTAAATTAGTTTGAAAGCAGGGTGCTCTCTGGAGCTCAACCTCAATGCAACAAAAAATGGGATGATCCATCCTATGGCAAATGGCTAAAGGAGATGTGCAAAAGGAGTGAGGCCACAGAGCTGAAACTGACGCATTCTTTAAAAAGTAAAAACAAACAAACAAATATGTTATCTAAAGCTTTCATGGCAGGAATCACTGGGTTGCTGTAAGTTTTCTGGGCTGTATGGCCATGTTCAAGAAGCATTCTCTCCTGACATTTCACCCACATCTAAGGCAGGCATCCTCAGCGGTTGTGAGTTCTGTTGGAAACTAGGCAAGTGAGGTTTATATATCTGTGGAATGTCCAGGGTGGGAGAAAGAACTGTTGTCTGCTTGAGTCAAGTGTGAATGTTGCAATTGGCCACCTTGATTAGCACTGAGTAGCATTGCAGCTTGAAAGCCCGGCTGCTTCCTGCCTGGGGGAATCCTTTGTTGGGAGGTGATAGCTAGCCCTGATTGTTTCCTGTCTGGAATCCTCTCCCCCCTTTAGTGTTACTTTTTTATTGTTCTGTCTTTATTTCTTAAATACTGGTAGCCAGATTTTGCTCATACTCATGGTTTCCTCCTTTCTGTTGAAATTCACAAGCTTGTGGATTTCAATGATTTCTCTGTGTAGTCTGACATGTGTTTGTTAGAGTGGTCCAGCATTTTTGTGTTCTCAGCACAGCACATTATTTGAGAACACAGAAATGCTGGACCACTCTCACAACCACTATGTTAGATTGTTCCTACCTCCCAAATGCCCAGAAAGCCTCCTTACTGTTGCAGGAAGCTTCCCTGCTGCTGGATTGTCCCCAGTTAAGATGTGATAGAGCACTGGGGAGAGAAAGGGAGTGAGGGACTTCCCACTCTAGAGCTCTTGTCATATTGTCACTGTGTACGAACTCCTGAGGGCTTTCTGGATATTGGGGAGGGGGCAGGGGGGCCATGGAGGGTTGGCAAGCTCATCCCCAGCTGTGTTGTCAGCATGGCTGGGCAGTGTGGACCTACCCCTGCCGTTGAGGCGAGATAGGCACCCAAGTGTGGCATTTTTAATCCTGACTCATTCTGTATTTTGTGGTGTGATAATGGAGGTTTAATGGCATTTTTCTCTTCAAACTTGGGATAGCTGGAGGTTATGAACATGTGAGTGTGCACCATTTTATTTTTCCTCCCATATGTTAACATATCAAAGGCTGCTATGATAATATGTCTGGCAGCTGAAAATGCTGGGAGGTCACTGTTTACATCAGACTGGGAACATTTTCCGTGGCCTTTTAAGGGACTTCTCCAGTACCTCCTCTTCATTTGTGTGATTGTTCTTGCTTATATTTTTTGTCTGCGACTCATTTCATAGCTGTAACCTTTAAAGTATATGTGAAAATCCAGAAAAGGAAACAAGTCACAAGTAATTAATTAGGCCATTTTCTATTGCATAGTTCCTGGTGGGCAATGGTATGTGGATAATAGTGACAGCAGAACCCTCCAGTGCTCTAGTTTCCTGAAATAGGATGAGAAACATAGCATTTCCATGAGCCTAGGTTTAAACGTGACTAGAAGAACTAGAGAAAGAGGAAAACTATCACAGCGGGATAAAGACCAATAGTTATTACTTGTAGGGGAAAGTGAGAAATGCAAAAGCTTAAAATGAGCTCAATCTCACTCGATACATTAAAAATGAAAAGGCATTTGAGCTATGGATAGAGCAAGAAGAGAAAGAAAATGATCACCCACTGCATTGATAAGATAATGAGATGTTAACAAGGAACGGAGCACAGGGAAACAGAAGGAAGACTGTCTTTCCAGAAGTTGGGTACTACCCAACTCCCAATGACAAAAGCTGGGTAGAAGCCAGGAAAGGCAAACAAAGAACATGTGATGGCAACTGACCATTTTTCTTATTGTGTCAGAAATGACCATTGACATCACAGAAGACAGAAAGTCATGGGACCTCAGTGGCAATGGCAGAACACAGTTCCCTCTGCTTGCCTCTTCTCGCTCCCCCCGCCCCCACCACCCATATGATGAGGTCCTGGGGCAACTTGCTGGTGAGACCACTGAAGGAAAGGTACTGGTCATTGTGACCTCTCATTTGTGAGGTTCCTTGTTTTTGGTGTCCCCTGTTCAAAAACAGTGTGGAAATGATTGCTTCAATAACAGTAGCCTGTTATTAAATTCAAATCTCCTGGTTGGATGAGCTGCATTCAGGGGTACTAACCTTCAGAACCTTCAGAAGTAATCTCACGGCCACTGTCAATAATATAAAAACCCTCACATGCCAAGAGTGAAAGACCTGTGTTGCTATTTCCTTCCTTCCTTCGTGGGGGGGGCAGCATGCAGTGGAATGTGTGATGGCTACAGGCAAACCAGCACCCAGTGGCTCGAGGAGAGCACATTCACTTCAACCTCCCTCTCCCCTCTCCTCTCTCTCTTTGTGATAGAGACCAACTCTCCATCTCAGCAACTCAAAAGATGCATATTATTTGCATTGTAGAGCAATATAACACCGGAGGATCTGATTGCCAGCAGGTCTTAGACCCTAAAGGCACCAGATCCTGTTTGATCAAAACTGGGCAAGCAGCTTACAATCACCATTAAGTTCAAAAGGAGACTTGAAAGCAAATGGACATACCAAAATCTTAAAATCTTGGGTTATCGTTGATATAACTTCCTTACATGTACAAAGTGTGTTTTGTGACAAAGATCCCTATTGCTTGCTTCTAGAAAAAAATTCTCTGCCTGGGGGACATGCTGAACATTCAATCTATAATCCATCCCTGGTTGGCGGATTTTGTGGAAACTGTTTTAATTTGTTGTTTTTATATGCATTGTTTGTTGTTCGATGTGCTGTAAACCGTCCTGAGCCACATGGAAAGGACGGTATACAAGTCGAAATAATAAAATAAATAAATAAATAAACATTGCAGTTTCTCATCTGTGCTTGAAAATTTTAATATCCTCAGTTCAGGGTAAGGAAGATGTGAGTGCTTTTATTCTGAACCAGAATTTCTGTTTCTTCAAAAAAGAAAGATTCAGGGTTAATAGTATATGGGGACAAATGCAAGATGCACACACTGTGAAAAAGATGCAATTCTTCTGTCTGTCACTAGATAGAGATGTTGCCCAAGCTATCCGGCTAAGAAGCCCATGCTTTTATGGGCTACTGTTTCTTCAAATAATGAGGGGTTTTGGCATCACTAAAAAAAAATCTAGCACCTGAAAATGTACTGCACATTTTATCTGCCCACTTGGTGAAATGCTTCCTTTAATTATGGCATTCAGCTTTTGCAATAATTTATTTGAATACAAACTCATGGGAAACTAGGAATGTGCAAGTTTTCCTTTTGTTTCCTTTTGTAATTCTGATCCCCATTCCAGATACTGAAAGACCCATTTGTTTCATATTTCTTTTCACTTCTTCTCTTCCCTCTCCTTCTTCTTTAGTTTTCCAAATATATAGACCATATATCACATTTATATCACAAATACAAATACCAAACACAGTACGTATTACATACAAAACCATATCATTATGACTCATTACTGCTGATGTAATATTAAACTACATAACTAAATTATTCTCCCAGTACACTTACTCCTTCCTCTCAAGTCCCATCTGCAGTGCCATATAATTTGAAACTCTGGGTTGAAGACAGATATGTCAAACAAAATATTACAAAATTTCCAATAATCTTTAGCACAGTGTTTATTTCTCCAATTACAGACAACTGTATGGACTCTGGTTCAGTTCACCATTGCCACAAACACAATATTGGGGACATGAGGAGGAGAAAATATAGTTGGCTTTCCGTATTTGCTGGGCTTAGGACTTCAGAATCTCTGCAAAAGGGATGTAAACACAATCTTGCTAGGGATCTCTAGGTCCTACAGTGTAACTCTGTAGTGCCTTCTGGTGGAAATTAATCAAGGAGTCATACTAGAAAATTTCGCAATTCCAAGAAGAAACATTTTAATCAGATGCGCTGGCTACGGTGGTCCATGCCACAGTGACATCACGGCTGGACTACTGTAATGCCTTGTACGTGGGGTTGCCGCAGTCAACCACTCGCAAAAATCCAGCTAGTGCAGAATGCAGCCGCCAGACTCCTCACCGGGACACCACTGAGATGCCATATCGCGCCATCTCTACAGCGCCTGCACTGGCTGCCAGTCAAGCTCAGAGCCATCCACAAGATCTTGTCGCTACCTTTAAGGCCCTCCATGGCGCCGGCCCAGCTTATTTAAAAGACCGCTTGTCCGAACCAGCTCATTTAAGGTCGCTGCGTTCAGGAAACAGGGACCTTCTCCGCATCCCAGGTGTGAGTGAGGCCCGCCTCGACACCACGAGACGGAGAGCCTTTTCCATCGCGGCCCCTATTCTTTGGAACTTGATGCCGACGGATCAGAGAGCTATCCGGGACATGCCCCAGTTCCTGACCGCATTGAAGACCTGGCTCTTCCGAAAGGCTTACGGCTAAGGACACCCTCCAGACTGTAGCCTGAGTTACTGGAACTATTTTAATTAATTTACCTATTCTTTTAGCTCAATCAATAACTATTGAACTCTTTTTATGTGTTTTAGCACAGAGAGGCCCTCTGTGTCTAAAGGGTCGCCCAAACCCCAGATCCCTGACAGTCAAAACATAAAGATAAGCACTGAGAACCAACGTGGAGGAAGGCGACAAATCATGGGAAGAAAAATAGGGATAAAATCAATCAATCAATCAATCAATCAAATCTGCAAAAAGTTAAAAACTCGCCAACTGTAATACATAAAAATAATTATAGATATGCATTAAAAATAGTTTGCCAAGTTTAAAAGATCCTCCAAATCAGTCCAAATTGTGGTCCATAAAAGCTCATCTTCACCAATAAAATCATTAAAATCTCCTCCAAATTCTGTCCGCTCATCTTCACCAATAAAACGCTATTCTTTTATGAAAGTTGTTGTTAATATTAGTAGTAGTAGTAGTAGTAGTAGTTGTAGAGAATAATGTGATGACATATGTAAAATGCTTTGAATATGTGGACGTCCTATATATCTGTTACTGATTTAGCAAATTAAGCAGAGATCATTCAGAATTGGTTTGCAAGAAATCTCTGGCTGTCCCAGAGATTTCTATTCTTATAGGGGTAGCCATCTGCACTCCTTTATATAAATCTGCCCTCTACCTAAAAGGCTGTCAGAGGTCTGTTACTAAATTCAAGGTGTCTTCTATTTGAAAAGCCATCTGGTCCAAGTCTAGTTTAAATGACAAGAAAGGAGATCAGGACCCTGAAGTTGCCCAGCAACAGTGAGTCCCTGGAGAACAGATGGAAAAGGCATACAGCTCACTTGGCCACAGTCTTCTCAGCAATATTGCATTTAAATTACGATAAATATGTCTGAAGTTGCATCAATATAGAATATTCACAAATGGCAATTATATGCATGCCCGTGCATTCCCTTGTTGTCTTTTTTGGAGAATTGTTGGAAAATGCCTGAAGGCCTAGACTAGTAGTGGCAATCATGCAGACTTCCATCTATCACAACCCCCAAGTCCAACACATCATAGTCCATCATGATGGATGCTGGAACTTGCAGTTCAGCAATGTCTTGAGAGCTGTATTAGTTCCATGTACATCCTATAATACCTCATTACTCTAAAAGAGTTCAGTACAACACAACAATCAGACTGACTGCCAAAGCTGTCCCTAGCTAACTCAGGCCAGATCCAGACAGGCCTTTGTCCCAGGAGCATCCGCATTTTTAAAAAGCGGATGTTTCTGGAGGCCTGTCCACATCCACCCCAGAAAGCGCATGCTTTCTGGGGTGGGTGTCCAGACTCTCTCAGGACTAGCCCAAAAGAACGTCTCAAGGCCCTCCCTCCCTCCAAGCCGCCAGACCCTTTTGAAAAGTAAAAAAAAACCTTACCAGGCCTGCAGTATACCCTCGGGGCAACTCTCCCTGCGTGTACAAATGACGCGTTAGGAGAGCGGAAGGGGAGGATCGCTCTTCCCTCTACTCTCCTGGCGTGTCATTTGTATGCACTGGGAGAGCTGCTCCAAGGATATACTGCAGGCCTGGTGAGTTCTTTTTTACTTTTCAAAAGGGTCTGGTGGCTTGGGGGAGGTGGGTATTCCCATAATTTACCGGGCTTATTTAGCCCGGTAAACTGTGGGAATGCTGTCTGGACTACTGTAGTTCAGGCACCAGAAATAGTGGATTTATCCTGCACCTTCCAAACCAGGGTTTTCCTGGTTTGTAGTGAAGTAATTTGGGACTGTCCAGAACGTTGTCTGGACAGCCCCTCCATTATTGCGGGAGTTCACGCAATAAAGGTGCTGTTTAGATGGGCCCTCAGACTGAAAGCAATAAAGAACTTGGTATGATGAACTCATTAAATCAACCAATTATCATAGAATCATGGGTTGAAGATATGGAAGTGGGATGTGATATAGGAGGGGGGGGTGTTCTAGTAGTCGAGGGCCCCCCATTAGAGTAATAACGGGGAGGGGGAGATGCGGGAAAGGGAGACCATTAATTCAGCCTAGGGATCGTGTGTCAACTGTAATAGTTCCAAATCGGTCTCTTGACATGGTAAATTGGAGTACCCAGGATGGCGGTCCCCCTGGATTAAGGATGGTGCTGTTGAATGCCAGATCTGTCAACGGAAAAATAGCTTTCATCCAGGATTTAATTCTGGATGAGCGGGCAGATCTGACGTGCATAATGGAGACCTGGTTGGATGAGGCTGGGGGTGTAAATCTGACTCATCTTTGTCCACCAGGGTTCTCCGTGCAGCACCAGCCAAGATCCGGTAGGCGGGGAGGTGGGGTTGCAGTGGTCTATAGGGATTCCATCTCCCTGACTAGGGGCCCCATCCTGCAATCAACCAGTTTTGAATGTGTCCACCTGAGGGTAGGTGACCGGGACAGAATAGGGATTCTGTTAGTGTACCGTCCACCCCGCTGCACTACAGTCTCCCTACCTGAATTAGCTGAGGTTGGTCTCAAGCCTGGTGTTGGAGTCCCAGCGGCTCATTGTGCTGTGAGACTTCAACATCCATGCCGAGACTACACTTTCAGGAGCAGCTCAGGACTACATGTCTTCCATGGCAACCATGGGGCTGTCCCAACAAGTAACTGGCCCTACTCACAGTGCAGGACACACATTTGATTTGGTTTTTTGTCAGGTATGGGAGGAAAGTGGCGATGTTGAGGAATTGACCATCACTCCGTTGCCATGGACCGACCTTCTACCTGATCAGGTTTAGACTTACTGCACCCCCCCCCCCAACCTCTGCAGGGGTGGAGGACCCATTAAGATGGTCAGCCCCAGGAGGCTTATGGATCCAGATGGATTCCTGACGGCTCTTGAGGATTTTCCTGCCACAACGGTTGGTGATCCTGTCAATGCTCTGGTCACTCTCTGGAATGGGGAGATGGCTAGGGCAATAGACACGATTGCTCCAGAACGTCCCCTCTCTAGTAGCCAAGCTAAATCATCTCCTTAGTTCAACGAGGAGCTGGCAGCGATGAGGCGAAGGAAGAGGGCATGTGGTGTTCAGCTAAAGTGCTGGCTTTAGCCTATAAAGCCTTAAACGGTTCTGGCCCAACTTACCTGTCCGAATGCATCTCCCCTTATGTACCATCTAGGATGTTAAGATCGTCTGGGGAGGCCCTGCTCTCAACTCTGTCTGCATCACAAATGCGTTTGGCAGGGACAAGAGACAGGGCCTTCTCAGCGGTGTCCCCTTGGCTGTGGAACGCCCTTCTCAGGGACATTAGGTCAGCCCCCTCGCTCTTGGCCTTCCGAAAAAAGGTCAAAACTTGGCTGTTTGAGCAGGCATTCGAAAAGGCAGTGTAACTGACATAGGATTGGCATTACTGGACTACGATATTGTGTTTTGTTTTATTTAGGAGACAAAATATTGTTTTTATTATTGTCATGTTTTGTTTTATTGCTAATGTTTTAACTGTTTTAAATGCTGTTTTTAGGATGCTGTTGGCATTTAATTTGTTGCATTGTAAACCGCCCCGAGTCGCCTTCGGGCTGAGAGTGAGCAGTATACAAATATCTGTATCTGTATACCTTTATAAAGCGGAATGTTTGTATGTATGTATGTGTGCGGAGGGCGGGAGGGCGGGAGGGCGGAAGGGCGTAAGGACGGATATGTGGCAGCCACTTTCACAGGCCACAGCGACCAGCGCGGGTGATGGACCTGCACCAAACTTGGTACACATAACCCCCCTAACCCCCTTTACGTCCTGGTGCGGTTCGGGGACATGACCCACGGATTATGGGATTTGTAGTACTTTCAAACACTTTGGTTCCCACAGACCACTGAGGCCACCAAAAGGACCAATACAGACCAAACTTCGCACACACAGCCCCCATGACCCACTCTACGTCCTGGTGCAGTTGTGAGGAGGGTGGACCATGGATGATGGGACTTGAAGTACCTCTACTCACTTCCCAAGTCCGCTGCAACCCTCATCCAATCACTGATCGAGACCAAACTTGGCATACATAACCCCTATGACTGCCTTCACGTCCTGGTGAGGTTTGGGGGAGGACTGACAATGGATGATGGGATTTGTAGTACTTTCACACCCCTCTCTTCCCACAGACCACTGTGGCCCCCAACAAACACTGATAAAGACCACACTTGGCACACAGAGCCCCAGTGACCCACTCTACATACTACTGAAGTTTGGAGGGGGCCAGAACATGGATGATGGGACTTGCAGTACCTTCCCTCACTTTCCAAAACTGCTACAAACCTAATCCTATGACTGATCAACACGAAACCTGCAACACAGAGCCCTCATGACCCACTCTACATCCTGGTGCAAATCGGAGGAGGGTGGACCATGGATGATGGGACTTGAAGTACCTCTACTCACTTCCCAAGTCCGCTGCGACCCTCATCCAATTACTGATCGATACCACACTTGGCACACATAACCGCCATGACTGCCTTCACGTCCTGGTGAGGTTAGGCGGAGGACTGACAATGGATGATGGGATTTGTTGTACTTTCACACCCTTCTGTTCCCGCAGACAACTGCGGCCCCCAACAAACACCGAGAAAGACCACACTTGGCACACAGAGCCCCAGTGACCCACTCTACATCCTACTGAACTTTGGAGGGGGGCAGAACATGGATGATGGGACTTGCAGTACCTTCCCTCACTTTCCAAGCCTGCTAAAAACCTAATCCAATGACTGATCAACACCAAACCTGGCACACAGAGCCCTCATGACCCACTCTACATCCTGGTGCTGTTTTGTGTGAGATGGACCACGGATGATGGGACTTGAAGTACCTTCACTCACTTCCTAAAAACAATGCAACCCTCATCCATTCACCAATACAGACCAAACTTAGCACACAGAGCCCCCATGACCCAATCTACATCCTACTACACTTTGGGGGAGGGTGGACCAGAGATGATGGGACTTCCACTACCTTCAGTAATTTCATGATACCACTGCAACTCCCAATAATGATGGATCAAGACCAAACTTGGCACACAGAGCCCCCATGGCCCACTCTACATCCTGCTGCACTTCTCAAATGACCCGGGCACCGCCGGGTCCCCAAGCTAGTGCTAAATAAAAACAAAAATGGTTTTATTTCATCAATCATCTGTAATGCTGAACTTTGCATTTCATTAGGAACAAAACTGCTCAGATAGATCTGAATTATTGTGAATGATATGATTTTTGAAAGGGAATCTGATCTATTTATTTATTTATTTATTTATTGTTTGGTTTTGTATTCTGCTCCTCCCTGCAGGCTCGGGGCGGATTACAGCATATAAAACAGGCAGCATGTGTCAGCCATGCAACCTTACAATAAAACATTAAAACATTAAAATGACCCAACAATTCTTATGTTCCTAAATTCCAAAAGACAAGAAGGGCATTGTCAAGTTGGAACATGTCCAGAGAAGAGCAACTAAAATGGTAAAACTTATGAATGTCAAGACCTATGAGAAACAATTTCAGGAGCTGTGTGTGTTTAGCTTAAAGGGGAACTGATAATCATGTTTAAATATTTGAAGGGAACTCATATGGAAGATGGAGCAAGCTTGTTTTCTGTTGCTCCAGAATGCGGTTTGACACCAGTTTTATTCCCATGGCTCAATGCTATTGAATTTGGCCTTTAGCCTTCTCTGTCAAAGAGTGCTGATGGTTCAACAAATTACAACTCCTGTGCTTTAATCATGTCTTCCTGCATGGAAGATGTGGATTGGATGGGATTGACCTGGTGGTTGAGTCTAACATTATGATTCTAGGTTTCTAAGACATTTCTGTGTAGGCTTGTGGTGTTGAAAACACTCATAATTATTTTGAGTGGCACCAGGTGGCAATTGGTCACATGAATATCCAACAGAAAATCTGTTGCAAATCTTCATTTATAGTTTGTATGCGTATCTAATATTAATTTTTACTGTGAAGAAATTTTGCAACTTATTAAATAGCGCCAACAACCTGATCTATGAGCGGGGGCAATTTTCCTTACAGGAGGGTTTGGTCTTCTGTTGACAGTCAGTGTAAACTCTGTACATTTTGATTTTATTCTAGAGTTACAAACCCTGTTTTCCAGCACACATATACACTCCATGGCCATCTTCTAGACCAGTGCTGTCCAACTTCTTCCGGCCCTTGGGCCAGAAGAAGTGTCACTGATCACCTGGGGGGCCGTAGGTGATCAGTGAGCGGGGGGCGGGGCTGATCGCGGGGCGGGGTGGGGCGGGGCCACTCGTGGGGGCGGGGCCACTCGCTTACGTAGCCCCACCTCTTTCCCACCGCCCGTGCCCTTGCCCGGATCCCGGGCGCCGGCACGCGCGGGGGGAAAGAGGATCGATGAAGGAGGAGGCAATCAGCTGACAGCCTCCTCCTTCGTCGATCCTCTTTCCTCCCGCCCGCGCCCTTGCCCCGATCCGGGGCGCCGGCGCGCGCGGGGGGAAAGAGGATCGATGAAGGAGGAGGCAATCAGCTGACAGCCTCCTCCTTTGCCCCTCCTCCTCCCCCGCGGACGCGCCGCGGCTCCAATCGCGAGCCGCGGTGAGGGGAGGGGAAGGAGGAGGGGCGAAGGAGGAGGGGCAAAGGAGGAGGGGTGAAGGAGGAGGGGCCAGCTCTCTTCCTCCTCCCTGTATTGCCGCCTTCTCCCTCTCTCGGCGCCGCCAATGCAATGCAGTTTGCAGCGGCGCGCCGCCGAGAGGAGGAGAAGGGACGATACAGGGAGGAGGAAGAGAGGTGGCTCGCCTCCTACACCGCCCCCTTCTCCCTCTTTCGGCGCCGCCGATGCAAACTGCATCGCATCGGCGGCGCGGAGAGAGGGAGAAGGGGGCGGTGCTGGGAGGAGGAGCTAGCTCTCTTCCTCCTCCTTGTACCACCCCTTGTCCCTCTCTCACCGGCGCCGATGCGATCCGGTTTGCATCGGCGGCATGGAGAGAGGGACAGAGGGGGCGGTGCAGGAAGGAGGAGCTGGCTCACTTCCTCCTCCCTGCCCCGCCTCCCCCTCCCCCCCGGGCCGCCTTTTTTTAAAAAAAAAATTTAGATTTTTTTTTTAAAAATTAAAAATGGCGGCCGGGGGCATAGCGGGGGCCATGTCCAACAGGCTGGGGGCCGTGTATGGCCCCCGGGCCGCCAGTTGGACAGCCCTGTTCTAGACGGCAGGGTCTATCTGTTTTCATTCTGTCCACCAAAATTAGGTTTCATTTAAGCTAACAACTCCCACGCAGGCCTCAACTATGGCTAGATAAAGTGTTAGAATAGCAAATTTGAATCAAAGGGAAAGAGAGATCCTTGATATTGTGAACATTTGGGCCCTGGAATTTAAATATTCCAATATTTGGCCAAAAATATAACATCTGCACAATACTATCTTTCTAAGAAAACCTTGATATAAATTTCTATAATGTTGAGGTGGACAAGAATCTTCACTCACCACCATTTTTGAGCAAACAAAATGTATTAGATGTTGTTCTATCAACTCCTGTCAAGCAGTTCTATCACCAGGCCATAAACGCATGATAATATGGACACATCTACATGAACCATTTAATGTAGTTTCAAACCGGAATTGAAGAAAGTGGTTTTACTGTGCAGGTGATTACATAGGAAATCCTGGAACCAGTTTAGGCCCAGATGGTGATTACACAAATCATAGTATGCTGGTGCGCATGAAGGGCTTTATTTCGCCTTATTTTGTGTGCATTCATTGTCTAGTTGCTACCGTTTGAAACTAGCTTCAAATTGCACTAAATGTGCAGATGGCCTTAATTAATTTAATTTCTACATTCGGTTTCATGTGGATTGGGTGGGCAAAGAATTAGCTAGAGGAGACAATGTATGGAGAACCATTATGAGAATGTGCATTGTCCAGCGTTTTCAACAATGGCCAACCAGCTGTCTCAAAAGCAAAGTGTGAAAGCAGCCTTGATCTTGTGACTGGTGTTCTGGGGCATCTTGGTTACAAACACGAATATTAAATTTCCATGAATCATCCTCAAATTCCTTCACTTATCCAATTGTCCTTTAAAACTATAAGCTAGCAGTGAATGCTCCATGTGGCAGCGAATTCTTTAAATTAACTATGCACAATGAGGCACTCCTGTCAAGAAGCTATTATAAATTAAATTGGATGGTTTCATGCCACACATAGGTTATGTTTTATGCCTCTGCTTCCTTTGCCCATCCTTTTTTCTCCAACATTGGTATAGCTGTAAAAAGTGTCAGTAGATACATCAAACCGTAATGGAAAATTCACACTGTCACAGAGCGCTAACTTCTATGTAATGCAAGCAAGATGTAACTAGGTCAGCCAATACCATTTCAATATATTAACAGCAGTTGCTGCGGGCAGGAGAAGCCAGGTAGGGAGATTGGAATTGGTGTCTAGCAAGACAGCAAAGGGTATTCACCATTTTAAACTGTTTTTAACATTTTGAACATCGTCCCCTGTTGCTGGCAGGCACAGAACAAAAAAAAGTTTATTCCCTGCATCAGGCAGATGGGTTTGGAGTCCTTGTAAGCATCATGGGCAAAAACTCACCATTGATAAAAGTGGTCTGGTTTGAAACTTTTTGCCTTAGTATGGCAGAATGTGGGTAGGAAAAGCTATGACGATTGTGAACCAACTGGGGGAGGGAATGCTAATGCTGTTTGTAAACTGTAGTGAGATATTTTAATATAGGATGGGGGGAGGCATGTAGCCAGGGGGGGTGGCTGGAGGGGCTCAGCCCCCCCCCAATTCTCAGGGTGGTCCATGAGAAGGCTTTACTGGTACATTATTTAAACTGGCCTTTGAATCTTAATTTTGTTTTTAACAAATTGCTAAATTTTCCGTATTATGATGTGTTTTACTGGATGTAGTGAGCCGCTCCGAGCCCTCAGGGAGTGGCGGCATACAAATTTGAATAATAAATAAATAAATAAACTGCTATGTGTGTTCATATCATGATCTGATCACTATGCTCAATATATCCCATATACATGGGAGCATTGGGATAATGATACAAAAGGTTTGCTAGGGTAGATCCTCTCTCACTCAGACTCAACCCCCCTCCCCCCCCCCGAAAACAAAATCCTGGCTACGGCTTGGATGGAGGTATCATCATAATCTTCCATTGCTAACCCGGCTGTACAGTTCTCAGAGTAATGAAGGAAGTGGTGGATCGCTTTCATTATTTTGAAAGAATCCATCTTGAATAGCAAATTTGGATCAAAGGGAAAATGGTGAACTTCGTTGTTGGGTAGGGAGAATCTGCATAGAATTGCTTTATACTTTCATTTCTACCATTGGGTGGACCTCATGAACAAAAGGGCTGGAATGTTTCTCTGCCATGTACAATCTGCAGTATAAAGGCCTGTGAAGCCTCAGAGGATGAGGACTGGGATTTTCTGTTTGAGCCTGGTGTTTCTGTGGCGGAAAGTGAAAGTGTTTTTTGAGACAATGGGAATATTTTGGGTAGATCTGTTGTTGGGGAAACAGACAGTGACTCTCATGAAAATCGGCCAGGGATTGACTCTGAAAGGAATGTGGAGGAGACGGGAGGGTTACAGCTCAGTGTTTACAGCTCAGAAGGAATAGTGCAAATCAGAGACAAATTCAGTGTTCCCAAAGACTGAAAGATAAACAAAGGGAACCCAGGTGTGAGAAAGAGTGATGTCAAGACAGGATTATTAAGGAGTTCAGTTAATATTTGTTGGTGAGATTAACGTTGGATTTTCATGTGCCAAGTTGCCTTTCTTGGGAGCTCTGAGTTAGGAGTTCTGTTCTTGGGTCTGTATCTTGTTTTATTTATTTATTTATTTATTATTTCGATCTGTATACCCTCCTTTCCCATCGGCTCAGGGCAGTTTACAGCATATTGACCTAAAACATTAAAAATCTAAAACATTAAAACAGTAAAACAAATAAGATGTCCAGACAGATGTCCTGTTTAAGTTCCAGGCCTCCTGTTTGGATTACAAATCTTGTTTCAAACCTTTGGGATTATAGTCAAATTCAAACATCAAGCCTTTGGATTATGGTCATATTCATGTTTTCGAGCATTTGGATATATAGTTTAAGTGCAACAACTTTTAGAATAATAGAATCATTGAGTTGGAAGAGACCTTGTAGGTCATCCAGTCCGACCTCCTGCCAAGAAGCAGGAAAATCACATTCAAAGCACCCCAGACAGATGGCCTTCTAGCCTATAGATCACAGTTTTTTTGCTTTTGCCTTAGGTGAGTTTTGGAATTCATATTCAGAGTTGATCATTGGGGTTTTTTTGTTAAGCTTCTGGAAATTTTGCTCATGGATGTAGCTTTGAAACTTCTTTTGCATGCTGGGTTTTGCTGGTTCTTTAGTTAATGTTTAGTCTGCTTATTTTGAACACTATTTTGAAACTTTTTAAATAATAGATACTTGTTTCTTAATAAATTTATTGATAATGTGTGTGATGTTTGGGTGAAAAGGGATTAAGCAGGTGGTTGGGCTGTAACATGCTGCAGGGTTTCTCACCAACAACACTTACTTTGTAGCAGTAATTTATGTCTGCGGCTGGCACCAAAATAACTCTTGGAAAAGCCTGGAACTTCATCCATTCCTAGCATAGAAGAAAAATTAAAACATGTGACTCTATGGCATCTTTCTTCCCTTCCCTGACACCCCATTTGTGAGTTGGAAACAAGAAGTGATATAATGGAAAATAGATTTTAAAAAACTGCCCCTGATGTAAATCAGAGAGATTTACATCAATAAAAGAAAATCGGGTTGGGCAATCTTTTCACAGATCTTTGTCTCCTGTGTAGCGTGGCCTTGACACACAGCTAACAGAATGCCAGCAACAGAACTTCCTTGCCCCCGACTCCTCTCAGGAGTGTTTATCTTTGTTCAGGCACCATTTTGTCTTGATGTTTTCTCTGGATTGCCAGCTGAGCTCAATTCATAGCACACTGGTCCTTCAGGGACACTGAACTTTAGTGGTACCCTGCTGCTGCTACCGTTGATGATGATTGAAACTACTTGGCTAATAAGGAAGCCTCCGTGCACTGTCTTTCTTGGCTGCTTAGAGGTCTTGGTTAGCAGGCAGCATCTTAATGCCTCATCATGCATGGCATGCTTCTGTGGCCACAACCAGGCAGGAGGTAGTAAACATTGAGAAATGGGGAAAACATGACCATCCTTGATCAAATAAAAATATAAAATCTGAACTTGGATTTCAAAAACATTTTTTTAAAAAACAAAAACCACAACCTTTACCACATTTTTTGAAGCTTCCAGAGGACTGTGCACTTCTGGGTGAAAGGAAGAACCGCCTTGTAAAGAGAAGCCGTCTTTCCTTGTGGGCTGCTTGCCTCTGCTTGTGGGAGCTGTTCCAGAATGACTGTGGAAGAGTCTTCTGGGGGCCCACCTGGTCATCCCTTCCTCCCCAACCCAGGGGTTTTATTTATTTATTTATTTATTATTTATTTATTTACTCGGCTTCTATGCCGCCACTCCCAAGCACCAGGGTTCAAAGGTAAGAAGTGGTCCATATTGGGAAATACTAAACTACCCCAGGAATCACTGTTTGATGAGTTGGTGGCTGACTTCGCTTATCGCTTGTGGCAGAGTATGATTATCTGTCAAGTGTAGAGTCTTAATGGTGGGTCCACAAATGACTATGGAGACCGATTCTGGATCCATATGGTCTTTTGCAGTGAGGGCATATGTTTCAAGATGGAAGGCAGTACAGCAAAATTTTGCTTGATATGCCTTCCTATTGGCGTGTTTCTCCCTTTCGCCTTCTATTTGTGTCTCTTCAAAATCTACCACACTGTTGATAATAGCTGACCTCTAATTAGAGCACTTGATTGCCAGGACTTCCCAGTTCTCTGTGTTTTTTCCACATTTCTTAAGGTTATCTATAAGCCCATCTTTAAATCTCTTTTGCTGTCCACCAGTCTTTTGTTTACCATTCTTGAGCCGAAAGTAAAGTAACTGTTTTGGGAGATGGTGATCAGGCATTCAAATAACATGGCCAGTGCAGTGAAGTTGATGTCAGAGAATCATCACTTCAATGCTGGAGGTCTTTGCTTCTTTCAGTATGCTGATGTTTGTCCACTTGTCTTACCAATAGATTTGCAGGATTTTTCAGAGGCAATGCTGATGGAATCTTTACAGAAGTTGAGAGTGATGTTTGTAAATGATCCATGTTTCACAGGCGTACAATAGAGTTGGAAGGACAATAGTTTTGTAAACAAGTATCTTGGTATTGCTCCAGATGTCTCAATCTTCAAACACTCTCTGTTCATTCAAAACAATTCTGCACTCACAGAGCTCAGACAGTGTTGTATTTCAGCATTGCTGCTGACTTTTGTGGAGAGGTGGCTGCTTAGGTAGCTATGTGTGGTACTATGGCATGGCTCCTTGCCAGGTTTCCCTACCATGTTGTTAACTTTCCCAGTTTTCCATCTGCTTTCTTCTATTTATCCTAAATGGTAAAAGCTTACAATACAATCTCCCTTTTTGGTATGAAATACTCATATATGTAAGTTGTAGCATTGTGAGTGGATTGCACCATTGCAAAAACCAAGGTGAAAATTTCTTTCTCTTTCAACTTTGCAGCCTTCGCTTAATGACATATTTCCTTTCTCTTTGCATTCCTGATTTCATGTCTATATTTTTCTCCTCCTGCAAATAACTCACAGGCAAATGTCTTCCCATTAGAGCTAACCTGAAAGACCAGCGCGTGCAATAAATGGTGACCGTATAGCTATCCCAGGGGTGAGAGAGGCCCGGCTAACAAAGACCCGACGGAGAGCCTTCTCTGTGGTGGCCCCTGTGATCTGGAATACACTTCCGCCTGCTCTCAGGGCCACATCGGCCCCAGCCAGATTCCTGTCCGACTTGAAAACTTGGCTCTTTTGCCAGGCGTTTGGGGATTGACTAGATAACCTGGAGGCTGGGCCCTCTATGGTTCTCTGTACCTGTGTTTTTAATTGATGTACCTGTGTTCTGTTTTTTCTTAAATGATGTAAGTCGCCCGGAGCACCAATGGTGGAGGGCGACTCACAAGAAATAAAGTTATTATTATTATTTATTATTATTAATATTATTATTATTATTATTAACCTTCCCTCATATTCCTCAATCCTTCTATTTTGTCATTTCTTGTTCTTTTTCTCCCTGTTCCAGGTTTCCAATGAGAGATGAATGAAAATCCATGGTCGGATGAGGAATTAGGACCATAGCAAGAGGCCTGCCCATAGTTTGTGGAGCAAGGGTATTGGGGAGAGGGGGGTGAATCTGGTCTTATTTGATGTTTCCAATTCAGGTGGTGTTAGTGGTGAATGAGATGGATAGGGAAAACGGCTTTGAGAAAGGAAATAAAGTGTCTTCCCTCATTTCCCTTCCCAGGTAAGGGCTGATGTTCAAGGCACAAGAGATTGATCAATAAATGGCAGAAAGGGAGATAGAGAGTAGCCAGAGAAACAGCTTTCTCCTTTCTAGAATTATTTATTAATTATTTATTTACTATATTTATACCTCACTCTTCAGAGCAGCTTACGGATTATGGCAAAATCCAGTGCCGCATTTATACAACAAATAATAAATATAACACATCAAATCATAAAACAATTGAAACATATAAATGCAATAAAACAGATTAAAATCTAATTTTAATGGAGCATATGTTCCATCGGGGGAGAAATGAGATGCTAAACGGGGGTGGCAGTGTTCACTCAAGAGAGGGCCCAGGAGAATCAAGGGCCACAGCTGGAAGAAACAAATGTCAGTATCTCTGTGCTGACCCAAGGATGCCAAAATGAAGGCCAGTCAAGACAGAGGGCTGCAGCAGCACCAAGCGGTCCCCAGAAGTTGAGTGAGTCCACAGGAGCTGAGCCAGAGGCAGCAAGGGAAACAAACACTGCCCCTTCTCTCAAAGTGAAGTCGAGCCCCAGAGCCCCTGTTTCATTGGCCTGCAGCAGGGAGTTCCACAGTTCCAAAAAAGTGTCCATTGGACCAGCATGGCTGGGTAGTGTGGTTACAGCAGCAGTCTCCGAAGATATGTTCCTGTTTTGCTTTCCTTTCCTCTCTCCTAACATTGTGGCTAATCCTCCAATAAAACAAACCTCCAAGGACAAGACTTTTCCCTCAGCACATGCTTTCTCAATTGATCTCAAAGAACTCTCCAAGACTTATTTTCATGAACTTTCCCCATAATTCAATGACTCCAGCTCCTGTTTCGTCATGCCAACGCTTTGGACACCTCTCTGCAGCATGCAGACTTGCTAAGGACTTTTCTTTCCCTTTTCCAAGATCTTATGGACTGGTCTCATGAATGTAATAAACTTTATATCTCTTTGGTCTGGGGTGGGGTGGGGGTTGAAGGAGGGATGGTCAAAGGTGGCGTGCTCTCCCTACATGACCCCTGATTTTTCCTTATGTGTTTTTCATGTCTGTAATATAGTGAAAATATTGGGATCGCCACTTTAAAAAGCCACATTTGCTCTAGCTCCCTGGGCAAGGTTTCCAAGCTGCATTCTTGACCTGTGACTCATTAACCATACATTCATTTGCCCTTAAAAATGATTATCATTGTCCCAGCCATCTAGTCAATATTACACCTTTTGGTATCTCCATACCACAGGAAGAAAGAGAATAAGGGCAAAGACCTTATCTTACACCCTAGGCTCTTTGTTTACCCCCCAATCTACTGAAACTCACACAAAAGGATTTTTGGTCTGTGCTTGGCCAGAACAGGAAATAAGGGATTAAGGCCTTTGTCTGCAACTCAGGAAAAACTGGTTTGGGAAGCCTGGGCAAAAGCCCACCCTCAGAACCACCCCTTCTCTCATTGTTCCTCCTTCTTCGCCCTCATTGGCTGGGGCCATGCACAGGGATCGCTTGTGCCCCGCCTGCAAGTGATGACATCTGCCAATCAGCAGCGGGGGGTGGGAAGAGGGAAATTCAAATCTGTAACCCTATAAAAGGGATGTCCACTAAGGGATGTACATTACAGCATGGCGAATGATTGCGGCTGTGATCTCTTCCAGCTGGAATGAATAAAAAACCTCAATGGCGTCCTCTTCTCTTGGTGAGATCTGTTTAAATTAGGACATTTTAGGAAAAATATAGGATTGGTTGCTTCCTTTCTCACCAGGTTTGACATGGGCCCTCTTTGGTGGGTCTAGCCGGTCTGCCTTCATGGCAAGACCCCCAAATTCTGTGCGTTATCATTTTGGCTTTACCACGAAGGGACATGGCTTGAGTCCCTATTTTAAATTATAGCTTAAAAGGACAAGCCAGCCTCCTGGTCCTAGGATTTGGGTACAGTTTTCTAAGAGGAACTCCTGCCTAAGCGCGCTCTATAAATTAAGGGCTCCCTGTAGCCCATAAAGGCACCTCCCTCATGGTTAAACTGTTCTCGGATCCTGGCACAAAGGAGCAAGGAAGCATTTTTTACTTCCAGAAGAGGTACCATTGACGTTAAGAGGTAAAACCCGGGGAAAAACAAAAAAGCGACCGGGAAAGTGCTTGGGTTGAAGGGGGGCTGCCTTTGGGAAGGTGGTCTTCGGGAACAAAAGGCCCCAAGTGCGAAGTAGGGAAAAGATTGGCATTTCCAGCTCAGGGAGGGCAGTCCGGTCTTGTTTTCCAGGCTTGTGTGGGTGACGGGGGCAGTGGGTCAGACCTACTGTTTTTCTCCTCGAAGATCCCATAAGGCGACCGGCGATCTGGTTTTTGGGACACTGTACCATTGACGGGGGGCTATCAGACGGTCGGTAGTGACCCTCTCATCAGCCAAGGGTGAAAAGCTTGGGGGCTGTCCTTCTTAGAAAAAAATGGGTCTTTGTCCTTCACTCTGGAAATGCCCCGTCATTCCACCGGAGACACCGTTAGGAAGAATTTTGGCTGGGTGGAATGACGAGACGGGGGAAATCCCTCTCGTTTGCCAAATTATTCAGGCTGTGGAGGGCACCCGGTGGCTAGTTCATGGCAGTTTGAATTGTTGAGCTGGTTTGCCAGTTCCGACTCATTGTCATAGCAAGGCCACATTGGAAAAGTTAGATCATGCCGCTTGCTCCAGTGAAGTCTGAGCCGTAGGGAACAAGGGAAGGACTGTCAGAAACCTTTTCCCATGCAGAAAAGGCTCTGAACAGATCCTTCCAGGAAATTCCCTGCAGAGAAAAAAAACCTTGAAGAAATCTTTTACCATTTAATTTCTCTCCTCTCCAGAGGAAAGATTCCCTGTTTCTTGCATTTGCTTGTCCCCATGTGTACTCCTTATCCCATTCTCCTTGCCTTGAACCTTTCCACCCCATCTTTGCCATCCTATTTTTGTCCCTTTTGTATGTCCTCCCTTCCCAGCAGCCACCATTATCTCTCTCCCTTGCAAATTTTCCAGAAACCATTTTTTCCTCCTTTGTCAACTCCAAGCTCTTCTCTCCCAGCCTCCAATACAGAGAATCTCTCTCACTTTCCCCCTCTCTCCTTTTTTCCCCCTTCTCTTTTGGAAAAGTACATATCCCACTTATTTTGCCTGCCTCCCTACTTTCTCTTCCTGCCCACTGGAAAGCTGCAAATCTTCTTTTCAGCCAGATGCCCTTTGTTCATTCTCTCTTTCCCCTTTCCTTCTCCAAAAGTCTCCCCTGAGGCTCCATGGAGGTTGAATCATCCTTAGGTGACTTCCTTTTTTCCCCCTCTGGCCTCCCTCCCTTTTGAGAAACCTGGATAGGAAGAAGTGGGGACCTTACTCTCCCCCCCCCCAAGGTTTGAACCCCCCCCAAAAAATGTCATATGTCTTTTGTTTTCCATGTGCTTTGTCTCTTCCTTCCCATTTTTTGGGGGGGCTTCCTCTCCCCTCCTCTGGCTCTGGGTTATTCCTCCTCCAAAAATGTCCCTGTTTTGTTGTTCTCTATCTCTGAGGCCATGTGCTTCCTCTCTCCCTTCTCTCTAGCCCTTTATCTCTCCTGAAATGTATAGTTTTGTTGGGAATGGGGGTGGACGGGGGGTCCTCTCCTGATGTGCCCCCTGATATCATTGTGGGCATTTGTTTTGTTTCCCATTTGTCTATAACTCCCAAGTTTGCATCACCTCAAACGTCACCTTTCTCATTTCTCTCTCTGCTATGCGTTCACCTCATCAGAATCATTGCACCCTCTCTTTTCCTCCAGGGGTCCCAACTAAGGGGAACCCCTTGCTCCCTCCTTAGATCTGGATAAGTCTGGAATGTTTCCTATCTTTGCTATTTCTTCAAAGCCATGTGTGTTTTTTTCCCTCCTCTGCTGCCCTGTGAATTTGCTTTGTTCCCTTCTGTGCTCCATTCTCGAACTCAGGCCCTGATTTTCCCTTTTCCTGCAGTCTATCTATTTGTGTAGTCCTTTGCCTCCCCTTCTTTCTTCCACATGAGTCTGTTTAAAAAGGTTTCTTCCTTCTCTTTCCCTCCCTGAATGGAGGAGAAAGGGACTGTTCTTTGTTGTTGTTGTTGTTGTTGTTGTTGTGTGTCTGGGTTTTGTCTCTCTCTCTATGGGAAAGGGGCTTTCTGTTAGAGTTTATTTCATTCTAAGTTTCTGCCCTGATTTAAGTGGAAAATTTCTATTGGGTTATCCTTTCTCCTCCCTCTCCATTTCCCTCAGGAAAGGTGTCCCCCCTATTCTTTAGAAAAAGGGACTTCTATATACTCTCCCTCTCTCTCTTCCTTCTCCCCTGCTGTATGAAGAGGGAAGGGGGGGGGGGGGCTGTTCCTTGTTGCCTGCTCCCTTTTGCTCTCTTCTCCCCCCTCCCAAATGTTCTTGTCCCTGGTTTCCATAAAATTCCCTTCTTCCTTAAATCTCTTCTTTCCTATGAACTATGACCAAAATCTTTAATTTTCTCCTTCTGAAGAAAGAAGAGAAGAGTGGGTTCTCTCTGGGACTGCAAATCCCAACCCCCCTTTCTCTTCTCCTCTCCTCTCTTTCTTTCTGCCTTGCACTAAATAGTCCCTAACAACTTTGCTCTTCACTCCTGGCCCATTTTCATTCCTATCCCTCTCCTCCTTCCCCCTCTGCCCCACCTCACCCTTAGTGTGTGTGGGTAAGAACAGTGAGGGGAGGGGGTTGTGGAATGGTTATGATCACCAGAGTTTCCTTCTTGCCCTTCCTTTCCCTTCTAAAAAGATCCTACTTCTCTTCGTTCTTTCTGACCATATGGCCAAGAAATCCTCTCTGGTGCATCTCTTTTTTCCCCTTCTCTCCTTCACTCGCTCTTTGTTCTCTTTTATCATTTGTCCTTTGTTCTCTTCCTTCAGCCGAGAGGGCATCTCTAACCTCCCTTTCAGGGACTTAAGGAATTGGGGGGGGGGGGTGTTCTGTGAAAATGTTCTTGTCTCCTTTCCTTCCCTTGTTCTCTCCTTTGCTGCAAACTGTCTCTCTGGAAATACCTGCCTCCATCCCCTGGGAAAGTTTCTTCCTCTTTTCTCTCTTCTTAGATAAGATCCTTTGTTCACTTTCTGGCCCCAACGTTTGAGATTACTCTCTTCCATTCCCCCACCCCTTTCTGGGTAAAGGAAGAGATCAGCCCTTTGAAAAGCTGTTCTTGTCTCCTGTTCCTTCCTCTACAACTTTTGAAAGCCTGCCTTGTCTGCTAGGGACCCTTTCTGGTTCTTCTCTTCTTCACTAGCCTATTTCTCCCCAAAACTGTACAAGTGGGGAGAACAGAGGCTGAGTGGGAATCTCTCTGTTTTTGTTATGTATCCCTTTTGTACTCTTCTATCCTCCTGTGAGTTTGATCTTATATGCTGTGTTTGTGCCCCTTACTATGCCAAAATATGCCATAGATTTGTCATGTTATCTATACATGTATGACCTCAGGGACTCTCCTGCTCTTCCACCCGGGAAATTCTATCTCTCTCTTTCATGAAACTACAAATCCGTCACTCCATCTAGGTGTCCCTTTGTGTAGTGTGCCCCAGGAGGGGTTCAGCCACCTCTGTGGCCCGGCTCCCTCACCTGGGAGGTGTGTGGGTGGGTGGCTTCTCTCCCTCACTAGCTCCTTGTTCCCTTTCTTCTTGTCTCCTACCTGGGTGGGTGGGAGAAGGGGGGAAGGGAGGGGGGCTATTTCCTTGCTGCTCTTTTCTCTCACTTTTGCAGCCTCAACAATTGTGCGTTTTTCCTAAGTTGTTCTTCTCTCTCTAGAATAAGAATGGGTTTACTTAAAGTGATTGTGTGTGTGTGTGTGTGTGTGAGCATCGTCCCTTCTCTTGGGGTTTGGAATAAGAAAGGGGAGGAGGGGAAATCTCAGCCAGGAATGGAATTCTGAATCGCATGCTCTGGAACAGGAAGTGATGGGAATGAATTTCGTTGGTAGGGTTTTTTGATTTCCTTTTCTCTCCCCCCTGTACCATTGTGCCCCCTTTTTCCTTTGCTAGAGTGGAGAAGGGCACTCCTGTATTTTCTCCCTCTTCTGACCTCTGTTCCCTGGGATTGAAAATCCTCATTACATTCTCTCTCTCTTCCTCCTCTCAAGGGAAAGGTGGAGGGAAAAATGGGCTTTGCTAAGGCTTTCCTTGTGCCTTGGGCAAAATGGGGTTTTCTTTCTCTCTGTATCTGGGTTCATCTCACCTCTGAATTTTCCCTGTCTAGCCAGCTGGCAAAAGGTTTCCTTTTTTTTCTTTCTCTTCACTCCTCCCTGACCCCGCATTCTCTTCTTTCTTGGTCCTTGCCTCCCCTGAATGAATGGGTGCATGATTAAAAGTAGGACCCCCTAACCCTACTTCAAGGTGTGTGGGAGGAGCTCTCAAGGGTCTTCAGCACAGCCATGAAGAACTGATGACATCACCCTGGATCACAAGACCCATGATTCCTTGCCTGCCGAGAGGACATCTGCCTGGGTGTGGAGTCTGAAGAAAAGCCCTGAATGGTCTCCCTGGTGTAATGGTTGGAGCCAAAGGACACAGGAGGATCCAGAGGGCTAGGTGAGACTCCATTGCTACCCAGAGAGGCAGCCCCCCCACCTGAGGGCTGACCTAAAATGCCCCCACGGGGTGCCATAGCAGGAAGTGGGAAAATGGAATTCGGAAGACAGACCAGCTCTGCCAAAGAAGGAGGAGGCTGTGATCCTGAGAGCATTCTTGCCACACTAGGCGTGTATGCTCTTCCCTTTTTTTCCCATGCTAACCAAGGACCAAGGTAAGGAGAGGGTGGGGAAAGGGGGGGGGGGGTCTTGTAATGTCTTCCTATGCTTTCCCTAGTGACTGTTCTTAAACTTCTCCAAGTGGGGTGTTCCTGGAAACTGCCCATGAGCAGGATGGCACCTGGCTGGCAGAAACAGATGGCTCTGCCGTATGTCACCAACCTCCCAACGTTTGAAAGGGGAGGCCCAGCCGGGAGAAGCCTGAAAGCACCTCCAGACTGTGTGAGATCAGGACCGGAAAGGACCTGAGGCTGCAAAAGTGCCAACCGGAGACCCCTTTGGAGACCCTTTATTCCCACCTGTGTCTCAGCCCGCTGGGGGGGGGGAGGCAAGATCGCCCCCTTACCAGGAACCTGCTATCAAGGAGCCTCCTTGATTTCATCCCCATATTCCCTTCAGAAGACGTGTTTTCATCATTTCCGGTTTCTACTGCAAGAGGTAGCTGAAGCTGTCAAAAAACAGCTCTGTGGTTGCGGATTCCATCAGCAATGTCCATTGCAGATTAAAATCTGCAAAGTGGGGGATGAAGTCGAGCCCCAGAGCCCCTGTTTCATTGGCCTGCAGCAGGGAGTTCCACAGTTCCAAAAAGTGTCCATTGGACCAGCATGGCTGGGTAGTGTGGTTACAGCAGCAGTCTCCGAAGATATGTTCCTGTTTTGCTTTCCTTTCCTCTCTCCTAACATTGTGGCTAATCCTCCAATAAAACAAACCTCCAAGGACAAGACTTTTCCCTCAGCACATGCTTTCTCAATTGATCTCAAAGAACTCTCCAAGACTTATTTTCATGAACTTTCCCCATAATTCAATGACTCCAGCTCCTGTTTCGTCATGCCAACGCTTTGGACACCTCTCTGCAGCATGCAGACTTGCTAAGGACTTTTCTTTCCCTTTTCCAAGATCTTATGGACTGGTCTCATGAATGTAATAAACTTTATATCTCTTTGGTCTGGGGGTGGGGTGGGGGTTGAAGGGAGGGATGGTCAAAGGTGGCGTGCTCTCCCTACATGACCCCTGATTTTTCCTTATGTGTTTTTCATGTCTGTAATATAGTGAAAATATTGGGATCGCCACTTTAAAAAGCCACATTTGCTCTAGCTCCCTGGGCAAGGTTTCCAAGCTGCATTCTTGACCTGTGACTCATTAACCATACATTCATTTGCCCTTAAAAATGATTATCATTGTCCCAGCCATCTAGTCAATATTACACCTTTTGGTATCTCCATACCACAGGAAGAAGGAAAATAAGGGCAAAGACCTTATCTTACACCCTAGGCTCTTTGTTTACCCCCCAATCTACTGAAACTCACACAAAAGGATTTTTGGTCTGTGCTTGGCCAGAACAGGAAATAAGGGATTAAGGCCTTTGTCTGCAACTCAGGAAAAACTGGTTTGGGAAGCCTGGGCAAAAGCCCACCCTCAGAACCACCCCTTCTCTCATTGTTCCTCCTTCTTCGCCCTCATTGGCTGGGGCCATGCACAGGGACCGCCTGTGCCCCGCCTGCAAGTGATGACATCTGCCAATCAGCAGCGGGGGGGTGGGAAGAGGGAAATTCAAATCTGTAACCCTATAAAAGGGATGTCCACTAAGGGATGTACATTACAGCATGGCGAATGATTGCGGCTGTGATCTCTTCCAGCTGGAATGAATAAAAAACCTCAATGGCGTCCTCTTCTCTTGGTGAGATCTGTTTAAATTAGGACATTTTAGGAAAAATATAGGATTGGTTGCTTCCTTTCTCACCAGGTTTGACATGGGCCCTCTTTGGTGGGTCTAGCCGGTCTGCCTTCATGGCAAGACCCCCAAATTCTGTGCGTTATCAAAAGTCCCTGGTGATGGTACTGGAAGACTTTAACAAGCTCAATATGAAAGCTTGAGAGGATTTTTCAGGATGTGTGTGGGGGGGGGGGGTGGGGTGTGCACGCTATATTTATTTATTATTTATTTGTTTATTATTTATTTATTATTCGGTCTTGTATGCCGCCACTTCCCGAGGGCTCGGAGCGGCTCACAAACCACATAAAAGCATAAAACAGGATAAAACACCAAATTAAGGTAATAAAATTAAACTAAGCAGAGATTACAGAATTCAACAATCAAATGCCAGCTTGAAGAGATGGGTCTTGCAGGCCCTGCGAAAGGAAGACAAATTTTACAGGGCATGAACTTCAGCTGGCAAGGTGTTCCAGATGGTTGGTGCCGCCACAGAAAAGGCCCTATGTTGAGTAGATGACAAATGGATGGTTTTGAAACTGGGCGCTTCGAGGAGATTTGGGTCTTCAGAGCGAAGTGATCTCTGGGGTTGGTAGGGGTTAAGACGGTCCCTCAGATACATCGGCCCCAGACCATACAAGGCCTTGAAGGTTAACACCATCACCTTGAAAGTGATCCGGTGCTCGACCAGAAGCCAGTGGAGCTGCTGAAGGATGGGAGTTATGTGACATCTCGCCGGCACTCCAGCAAGAAGTTGTGCAGCGGCATTCTGGACAAGCTTAAGTTTCCGGATCACAGACAAGGGCAGGCCGATGTAAAGGGCGTTACAGTAGTCTAGTCTTGAGATGACCGTGGCTAGGTCATCTCTAGACAGATAGGGGGCCAGCCGCCTAGCCTGCCGCAGATGGAAAAAAGCGGTTTTGCTGACAGTAGAGATCTGAGCCTCCATTGTCAGTAAAGGGTCTAAAACAATCCCCAGGCTCTTTACTGAAGATGACGAGCGTAGTGCCTTGCCATCCATGGTAGGCAGCTGGACTGCCCCATCATCCGGTCGCCCCAGCCACAGTATCTCCGTCTTTGCTGGAGCAGAAAAGAGCAGAAAACAATGAGAACCAAATAAATGAGCGGTTGTTTTTACAGGTGATGATGCCATAATACTTTGATGGCCGATGATGAAAGTTTTGGTTTTTGCATCCGCTAACCTAATTTTAACATATAGTATTTTTTTAAGAATTGCACTAAGTACTACTGCATTTATTGTTCTTATTTATGCTGACCATATAACTGAATACAGCTATGAAACTACATAAGAATAAACGCTAATGATTGAACATGTTCTAGTAACTATCTGAGAAGATCCCTGTTCAGGAGGGGGTCTTTGGATGGATGATCCCATAATATCCAACATTCTTCTTGAAAAAACATGTCCTCCTAATAAGTTGTATTAGAGGACATGTTTTTGCAAGAAGAATGTTGGATATTATGATATCATCCATCCAAAGACCCTCTCCTGAACAATATTTAAAATATCCATCAAGATATCCTTGGAGTTCTTGATTTATAGCTCTGAACTACTGTCATGCAGCCAAGGTGAAAATTCACTGGGTGCTATTATGCATGGGGTTGTTCTGTCTTTTGCAGTTGGATGGCAGAATAATATGAAAGAAATACATGGTTATTATTTAATATCAAAACATGGGGGCTCTCTTAGGTAAATGTCCATGTTTTGTGCACCATGCGCCTTTCTTTTCTACAGCAGTACATATGGCCTCAAAAGGAATGGGGAGAAAGCGGGCCTATTTTCTAGGTCCCTAGTGCTCAGGTCTCTGTTTGTGTATTGGGAGAGTTAATAAGAAGAGACTGCTATTCTTCCCCTCCATTCCCAAATCCCATCTGTTCAAACAAAAGGCTGAAAGGGAGAGAGAGCTGAGACCCTGCTGGTCAAGAGGGGAAGGATAATAACATACATCCTTGGGCTACATTTCAGCACATGCAACCCTTTCATGCTATGCTCTGTGGCTTTTATTCCGACAAGAGAAAGAACAACCTCCGTATAAGTCATGTTGCAGAAATTAAAAGTGGAAATATGCATCAGACCTGAGCAATACTTTCTTCCTCCTCCCTTCCTCACAATACACATAGGGCTGAGTGCAGGAAAAGACCACACCTGTATGTTCTAAGTCCTATAGTGTATTATACTGCATGCATATGCATATAAATACAATCTCCAAATAGATTACATATAAATCCTGTAGAAGTCAAGCAAGCTAAAACAATTTAAATGTAAATTATTATGCTCATCTGGTTCGTTGATCATTGAATTATTGTTGCTATACCATTACTGTGACTAGTAGTTTACTGGGGGAAACCAGAGAAAAAAAGACAGATTTCTCTACTTGTCAGGAGCTTACAGACTCTGATCATTTTCAGACAGAGGGTTCCTCATGCTAGCAGTCAAAAGGGCCCCCTTAACATATTCTCCAGTCATAAAAAATATATAGACAAGCCAGGGAACAAACAAGGGGTGGGGGATTGTGCACAGAAAACAGCAATCTACGAAGGCTTCCACAAAATTTGGTGGATGAAGCTGGGAAATGGCGTGGGAACAGCCTCATCTGCCACTGTGCTCTCTGTCCACAGCAGAAGAGGCAGCAAAGGGGGAGGACAAGAAGAGGTGAGCTGAAGATGTGAAGATGCTGGGGTCCCTTGGTTGAACCTGGGTTTTTGTCTGCATTATGCCAGGCAACCATTTTCATTGAAGTTTGCTGGCAGTTCCTTTGTCTGCAAATCTAGATGTCTCATAAGAAGTTGATCTGGCTAGCTATAGGAGCTGTCTTTTCTGTGGAAACTTTGATAAGGAAGTTTCCTGCATGGCCTGCCAAGGAAACATAAAATCATTAGCCTGCTGTATCTTGGGGTTGTGACTCCAGACACCTCTTCCTACCCTCTCTTGCTTAGCTTTGAAATGGTACTTGGTTTATTGTAGGGATTTTAGGAGAGTGTTTTTGTATGATCTTGTATGATCTTGCTGTCATTTTGTGGGTAATTTTAGCACGGGGCTACATCTAAGCTGGGAGATGAGGTCTGGGTTTGGAGTGAAGGCAGCCAAGGTCAGACTCAGCTCAAGAGTGGTGAGATTATTATTTGTACATATAAGAAATATTGGTTAATAGTGGCCTAGTACCTGCTAACAGGCATGTAGCCGGGGGGGCTAAGGGGGCTTCAGCCCCCCCCCGAAATTCTCAGGGTGGTCCGCGAAAAGGCCTTACTGGTACATTATTTAAACGGTTATGTTTATTCATATCATGATTTGATCACCATGCTCATTATATCCCACATTAATGGGGTTATTGGGATAACAATACAAAAGGTTTGCTAGGGTAGACCCTCTTCCACCCAGTCTCAGCCCCTCCCCCGAATCAAACTCAGCCCCCCCCCCCCGAACCAAAATCCTGGCTACGGCCCTGCCTGCTAAGTAAATTTGGATAATTTGTATAGAAATATATTATTATTACCCACTTTATCTCCTCCGAAGGGAGCTTAACCTAAAAGCATTAGCATAACCATATATAATATACAAATATACAAATATTAAAACAGGATGAAATATAAACAGTATTTTTTAAAAAAAATTCCAGTTAAAAACTATTAAAACAAATTCAAAGTTAAAACCCACAGCACCCACTGAATTGATATTAAACACCTTCATATTTAAAAGCCTGCCCGAATAAAATATATAAAGTTTATGTAGAGAAAAATAGAGGGAGAAGAAAGATAGTGATGCATAGTATATTTTGTAACCTACTAACAAACAGATGAATTCAATTAACTTTTTAAAGATTAAGTTTGGCAATCAACAAAACTGAGAAAGAGACTTAAAAATAACAGGAACAATCAAGAAGAACTTTGAAGGCGGAGGAGGAGGAGGAGACAAGGAATATGGAACAAGACAGAAAACACAAGAAGAAGCTTCAGGAAGATAAGATTATTAGGCTTAATAGAATATGATACTATTTCTCTCCTTGATATGGAAGATATTTTGAACTAGCAAAACTCTAGTATCACAAGTAATGAGTGTTTGGGTAACACAGAGTAAGAATTGGATGTATCACAAAAAATATATGTTTCTCCCCTTGCCTTCTATGCCACTTTTTTCTCCCTCATTAATTTATTACATATTTGTAAATATTTAAATTATTAACACTAACATGAGAACCCTACCTGTTCCCTATTCCCTACTTTACCATCTTGGGGGGAATGGAAATAATTAATAAAATGGAATTTTAAAAAGAGTGGTGAGAACATAGGAGGCTTCCCGTATGTATGTTGCCAGCAATGGGACCAGTGCGAGAGGAAGATGGGTAGCAACACTTTCCCCTGTGCAATGGGGTAGGTTAGAGTACATTCTGGGGCTGGTAACAGGAGAGCTCCCAATGATTGGTCGAGGTCAGAAGAGGGGAGGAATTAGGCAGGATGGAGGGGAAATCTTCCCAGAGTAAGAACAGAACTGTTTGGGCTTCTTACAGGAACCATCAGAGCTGAGTACTCTCTCTGAGAGAGAGAGAGAGAGAGAGAGAGAGAAAGAGAGAGAGAGAGAGAGAGAGAGAGAGAGAGAGAGAGAGAGAGGGATGAGGGGTTTCTTTACCCTGTTTGATAGACAGGGAAGAGGCCTTCCCTGCGAGTTTTCTGCTGTAAGGGAACTAGGGAACAGATGGAATAATATAGCCAAATACTCAGGGGAGAGTAGGTTAGATTAGTCTGGGTAAAACCTGAAAGGGAATTTCAGGGGTGCTAACTGAGAGTTAGTGGCAACATCTCACAGCTAAACAGATTGGATTAGTGTGAGGTCAGGTTCGGTTTGGCCCTAAAAAGCAACAACATTGAAATAGTGGAACCTGCTTCATTTTTACAGAAGATTTACCATCTACGAATTAAATAACTTTGTTATTGAAACCATTTACGAGCCTGTATTCTCAAGTAACCAATACACTTTTGTGCCTTTCTAAGAAAGTAGTTTGAACAATAAACGTTATTCTGTTCTCTTTAAAAGTCAAGCCTCGCATGTGCCTCTTTCTCACAAAAAGTTCCTTAAACAGTGCCAGCAGTCTAAAGAGATATTCTACCTCCGCACTCCACAAAGCTGATATTTGCCTAGGGGACAGAAGGGGTTTGGGTAAAAGTACTTATCTAACAACTTGAAAATCCTTGATTAGTTAACAAGGTTGGTGGCAGCGTTACTTTGAAGAAGAACTTTTAATAGGGCACAAGCTGGTAAATAAAATTGTCACGATGCAGGGTCTTGGCCTAGCCCCTTAATCACACACACAGAGACGGTAATCAGCTAACTATTTATTGAAGAATAAGAAACAGGTGAAAAGGTAAATTGTCCATAAAAAGTATCAAAAAGTTCAATCCAAAAAGGTAAAGAGTTCGTAGGTAAAATCCAAAGGCAAACGTGGCAAGGCTCCGCAAAACTATGCGGATCAAGGACTTGGTCCGTGGCAAAGAACAAGGCAAAGTTCATGAACAAACCCAAGAAACTTCTTGGCAAGGCTTGAGCCGGCAACTTGGCTCCGTGGAACTCCGCTCACTTCACTCCTCTTAGAATAGAAGTGGCCGAGCTACTGAGGATCCGTTCCCACGGATCCTATACTTAATCTCCTTGGCGAGGCCCCGACGCTCTAGGCTTCTGCGCCAATCTGTGCTCTAGGCTACGGTGCCAATCCCTCCTGCTGGACTCAATGCTCCGTCTCCTATCAAAGCTCCGTCCTTGCCTCCCAGCACCTGGGTCGCTATCTTCATGAGAGCCGAACTCCCTTTCAGCTTCCATGGGCTCATCCTCCACTGTTTCCCTGATCCTTTCCTGCGACCCGTAACCACCTGGTTTCTCATAATGATCAGAATCATCACTCTCAGGGTCAGCCTGAACTTCCCAGCTAGCATAGCTGTCAGGCCATTCATCATCCCAGGCCAAACTCTCTGTGGGAGAGGAAGGCCCAGCTAACTCATCAGCCCCTTCCTCCATGTCCTCATTAATTGCAGCTGGCCCTAATGCAAGTGGGACCCCCGGTGCTGCCCCCTGCCCCCCAGGCACGAAAGGGAACTGGGTTGCTACAAAAATTCCCCTCAAAGTTTGCAAATAGGACACTGATCCTTTACATTTAGTGGCACTGGTAGGTTGCCCAAGTGGTCAAGGCCCCGGAGCCATTACACATGGCATTTGGAAGAAAGTTTATGAAAAAAGAAAGCTCTTTAGCAAGGAGATGGAGCAACAGCACCCCCCTGTGGCTGGAACTGAGCACAGCCTCCAAAGATTATGAATGATGAGAAAAAGCCTATATATACCTCTATCTGTTGTCTGACTTGTCATTATAAAATCGGCATTGAATTTTTGCCGTATATGTGTTCTGTGATCCACCCTGAGTCCCCTTCAGGGTGAGAAGGGCGGACTATAAGTCCTGTAAATTAATAAATCAATCAATTTTGTAAAGAAATGCTTCCAGCAAATGTTCCAGAAGAAAGTGGTTATAGTTGAAGAGGACAGGAAGAAACTGTCACAAATGTGTTACATTTGGAGATGTCCAAAGGATGGGGAGTTCTACTGTGGAAATGGACAACTGAGATCTCTGTAGAGGAGAGGGCTGCCACAGTTACTTTGGAAGCAAGTTCCAGCCTGTGTCTATACCCCTATATAAGGGAGGAATGAGAAGTGTGACTGAGAATATCTGTAAACTCAACCAATGGCTGTTGTAACCATTTGAGGGGGAGGTGGTGGGAAATTGCTGGAACAGTGCTATGTACTCTTTCTACTGCTCTTCCTAACACATCATCAAGTTGTCAATTCATCATCAAGTTGTCAATTCTCTTTTGAGTCTTCCGATACTGATTTTTGAACTCAAGTGTAAATAGAAGTCTTCAAGCTAGTTATAATTCAGTGCTTTTGGTGAGTTCCCTTGCTTTTTGAGTCAACAAGAAAAATGTTGGGGATTGTTTTCAAGCAAACCTATGTTTGTGGATTGAAAGACAACACCATTTAAAAATATGTTTTAAGAATTTTTAAAAGGTTAACAATATTTTTTTATCTGAATATTGGTGGTTGTTGTATACATTTTGCATTTAAAATTGATTTAAAATGGAAATAAGAGGCAGATTTACCTTGAGAAAATAAAGCTTGTTTTGACTTGGTTGAAACAACAGAAGGCAAACCACTGATTGTCACATAGCAACACAGTTTCAGAGGAGCCAGGCAACGTACTGCAGGATAAATGTTTCCGTTACAAAGGGAGGATGATGGGAACCCAAAAAAGGATTTTGAAGGGGATACTAAGAAAAAGTGGTTAATGTAGTAGAAGAGAAGAAGACGGGATTTAAATGAAGACACATTTGGGGTGGGGGTGATCTTTTAGGTGCTGGGTTTCATTTCTGTATTTTAGTTCCTTTGTGTCCTGAGGTGTTGTGGTACCGTTCTGAACAACTTGTTTGTCCTTGTGATATTTCAGTGTACTGGTTTCAGCTCCATGCAATGGATTCCTGTTGTGAAGTAGATCCTTTGGCATCCTACAGTGGCCTCCACGTATCTTGCTGGGCACTAGTCAGTCCTGTGACTCATCTTATAATCAGGCATATCTGAACTGAGTTTCTCAAGGCTGACTTTAACTTGTTAATATTATTCTATAGGAGTTGCAAACTTGATTTTGGTAAGGACTATTTGCCTGGTGGGGTCTTTAATTAGACATGCTCTTGTATTTTCTAACATATGCTTATGGCTATAACAGCCCCACATTGACTGGTGGGGGAATAAGCTTATTAACCTCAAACAATAAAGCACATCAAAGCTGAAGAGATACACTTTAGACTGCCCAAACAACATATTTTAAAAGTTGTTCTTAACCTTTTCTTTACCATGAATGCCATGCCTCAACTTGACTTGACTGGAGGTTGGGTTGGATGGCCGTTGTGATACCTTCCAGTTCCATGATTCTGTGATTCTTCCCTTCCTCTCTTTCTTTTTGTCAAGCCTTCACACATTCTCATGAGACCTGGTGTTAAGAATCTCTTTCTGTGTGTGTATTTATATGTGTATTTCCAAAGCCCCTGTATGTCTATGGCTGCAATCCAGTCCTTCCTCGGTGCTAACATAAAGCCTTTCCACATCACAAAATGGTTACTATTTCCTTTTGATGCCAGGTGCCAGCCTCTCATGCATCATATGGATGTCACATCATTTAACTCTGTGGGGAGAGACTCTCTATAGGGTGCTGCTAAAAGGGGGGATCCTCTTCTCCAGCAAAATGATTCAAAGGGCTGCTAGGATCTGTCTATCAATGCTGGAAAACATTGGTTATGTGTGAAGTAGGGGCAAGATTGGAGCAAAATACATAATAACTGCTGTCTTCAAGTTGCCTGTTGGTTTACAAATGAATTTCACAGGTTTTCTTAGGCAAGGAACACTCAGAGGTGGTCTTGCCAGTTCCTTCCTCTGGAATATAGCCTACAGCATTGGCGGTCTCCCATCCAAATACTAACCAATGTTGACTGTGATGGTGCCAGATTAGTAATCCATTTTAAGATCACCCTCAACAACTGCTGAGGGATGTCTTAAAATGCCTAAGTTGGCACAGTCACAGTTCTAGAATAATATAGTTAACATGCAACGCATCAAAAGAATATAAAGAAAGACTCATCCCTCTCCCTTCAGGATTCCTTCAAAGTAGATATTTTATTCATTATCTTCACAGCTACTATCAAAATCATGCCAAACTATTCACTTGAGCCCAACACCAGCTTTCTACAAAAGCTTCTAATGTGGAGACAGGGACCAGAAATGACACCAAGAAACCATAGTAATGTTACAAAGGGGAGCGGCTGGATAGACCTCTTGGAAGTCAGAGTGAGAAAAATGGTTTCTGGGAGGAAATAGTCCCTCCGCCATTATTCTAATGCTTTCTACTGTTTCTTTTAACTGTAATTGCAGAGCCTGGGAGATTCCAACAATTAAATTTTAAAAGGAAGAAATATCATAGGGGGGGGAAACAGGGTGATGGGTTTCTAATGCAGTTCCCCCTGCCTTACCAAAGTTAGATGCTGCATTTAGGGTGGGTCATTTTTAATTTATTTAAGTTTTCCTTTCTTAGATATGGTTTGTCCTCTACTTAAACATTAGATTAATTCAGTATTTGGCTTGTTTATCCAGTACATTTATGATGTGTTTTACTGTATGTTGTGAGCCACTCTGAGCCCTCGGGGAGTGGCGGCATACAAGTTCGAATAATAAATAAATAATAAATAAATATAGTTGCTTTAAAAAAGGAACAAACAAGTTTTTAAAACTAATAATAATGCAATTTCAAAAGTTTAGATTACAACGAAGGAGAAAATGCAGTAAAAGCAAACGGTTGATACCTGACAATTGTTTTATTTGCCCAGAACAATTCTCATCTGGGGCCAGGCAAATGGCCCTATTACCGAAATCTGACTAGGGATCCTTCCCTTAAGGGGACAGAGCCCAGGCCACCCCTAAAAGCGAGGATCGAGGCCCAAAATCTGGATGATCTTCCCAGAACTACAAATCCCAAAGAAACCCAGATCAATGCTCACCCAGACGGAAGAACGCCACTACCGAGAGAAGAATCTAATTCAGCTGAATAGGATGTAATGCCACGCCAGGAATCCAAAGGCAAAAACATGGTCTTTAATGGGAAAGCAGTCCAATATATAGAAAAGCAGTCAAAAGCAGTCATTTACATTTGAATCGGGCGCCTTCCCCTTCCATGTGTAGCTTCAGCTGATTGGCCTAGCTGTCAAAGTCAGCTGAGCCAGGAGGAGACCGGCGCGCTTTGGCCAATAGGAGAAGCGCGCCAGAATTCGAACGAGCCTATCCTAGCTAGCTAGCAAGGCGGGAAAAGACACAAAGGGAGAAACGGCTGGGTGGAGGAAGTAACTGGTGGCTGAAGTACCTTGCGGCCGGAGGGCCCTCGATGTGAAAGCCCACCTTCCTGTTTATTGTTTGTCCTGAGTGCCTTAATGGGAGTCTTTTGTCCTGGCTGAAACTGCTTTGTGTTGAGAGTTTCAGTCTAGCGGGAAGCATGATTTCTCAGTAAAAAATGGCCAAAGCATAAGTTATTGCAGCGGCGAGAGGGGTTCCCAAGCACACACAGGACCAGCTATCGTGTGGTAGAGTGACTTGGGTTTGTTAGAGCCCATGATCCCTTGGGGGTCCAGCTCCGAGGCCAAGGGGGAACACGAGCGGGGGGGATCCAGGCTCATAATGGCGGAATCTATGTTCCACAGAACACCTGACCTCCCTCCCATATTTGGTGAAAAGCATCATATGGCCAGAAAAACGTATTATTTGTTTACCAGGGGGACTCTCCGCAGATAGAGTCCTGGTAGGGTTTGGAAGCATGGTTGCTTAGTTTAAAATGGTCCTGAGAGAGCTATTGGGGCTGGCTGCGAGGTTCCGAAGCTCGCATGAAGCAACCGTGTTTTGGGTCTGTTAACATGACCATTACATATTCCCTATCATTGGCCAAGCTCCGAGAATAATAGGGAATATGCAGGGAAGTCTTGGGCATAAAGAGTGGGCCTCCCCCACGAAGAAACCCAACGTCCCTTCCCCAAAGTTATTATTTGTGCAGGGTAAAATTGAGTAGAAAAATGGATTATTGCGCTGTTCATCCTTGGAACGCTCTGCTGAGGGCATTAACTTAGAAGTTACATTGACACAAAAAGGGAACACACAAAGGGGTACAAAATAGGCAACACAATACAGAGATCCCCAACAATCATCCCCAAATACATTCCCATACAGCTGTTGCTCCCAGAGTAATGATCTTCAAAACAGGCACTTCCTGGGAGTTGTAGTCCTCCATGGTCCTTGAGAACTGTAGAGCCTTTTGGGGCTGGGGTGCCAAGCAGAGGCAAAGTCACTGAGGGTCCATGGTGTGAAAGGAGAAAGCAGGAAAGGTCCAAGTGAAGAAGCGTCCTTGGGGAAACTACAAAGTCCTGAGGGGCAGAATGGCTCCTGGAGTGCAGTAGAGCGGCAAAAGAGTCACAAAGTCCATGTGGCAAGAAGGGAAAAGGCTGGGAATGTTCAACTGGGGAGTGTCCTTGGTGAACTGCTTCTCCCAAAGCCCAAAAGACCTGGGTTCCCTTTCAGTCCCCTTGCAATCTGGGCAAAACCCCTCCGGAAAACATCGGACACGGCTTACCCAGAAAGGGGGTCTCTGTGGGTTCATGATCTGTGAGATGTAGCAAGGCTCTTGCTGGAATCAGCTTGGGAGAGCAGTCCAGGAATGGTCCGGGGAAATGCAGCAGGAAGAAAAGGGCAAAATGGGCCAGTGTACTTGGAGAAACTAGATCTCTCAAACTGGTAACTGTGGTGAAAATCCTCCTCATGGTGACTGGGTAAAAAGGTCACTTGTGCCCCCCACCTTTGGAGCAGCTGTGTGAGTCATTGTTTTGAACAATGTGGCCGAGGGCAGGTGATGCCCTCAGGGAAAAACTGATGTTGCTTACAGGAAATGGGTGCTTGCTGTTGCTGCAGTGGCTATTGTTGTGTCAGGAGAAAATGGAGCTCAGGCAGAGGTAAAGAGAGAGGAAGAAGGGGCCATTTTGTGGGCTTTTTGTTCTTGTGCCACCCAGCCCAAGATGGAGGAAAAAGGAACTGTGGAACTCCCTGCAGCTGAATCCCGTCCGTCACGGCATCAATCCCCCCTGGGGATTGAGAGTTTGTTATTTTTGAGCAGGGGTTAGCTTATGGGGTTGTGAGGGTTCTGACAATGTGTGGGACTGTGTGGGCGCTGGGAGAAATGTTCTATTCTATTGTTTTGCAATGTTATGTGAAGTATTTCTAATGTATGCATTGGTGCTCTGTGGACTGAATGGGAGGGAAAATGTATTTGGCTTCTTGTCTTGCTGTGGGCTGTTTTCCGGGGTCCAATGTGTTGTTCTGGTGGTGCTGGGGGAAATGTCCTGGTTTTATTGTTATGCTGTTTGATGCTTGCTAAAATGTCTTTCATGCACTTTTGGCTGTGTAAATGTTGTGCAGATGGGGTGAGGGGAAGCAATAGTGGCCAGGTGTACTGGGAGGGACGAAGTTGGTGTGGTAAACTATGGAACTGAGTGGGGCAGAAGGGAAAAAAAGGTCTGGTACTGATGCAACTTAGGCCATGGGCCAAGAGGAATACTGGGGACTCTCTGCAGTTGGATCTCCTGGATTTTTGGGCTTCCTGGTTCGGCCATAGCCCTGGGAACGGCACTGCTGAACCAGGGCACTGCATGATAAAATGTCTTAACTTTGATTACTACACACCCAGGGGTGGATCTTAGTGGAGGCAAATTAAGCGGCCGCCTCAGGGCACCACGTGGCCAAAGGGCGCATCCCTCACCCTTCGCATCTCTCCCCCCCCCCCGCTCCCGCCGAGGAAGACTTGCGCAGGGCGAGAGAGAAGGGGGCAGAGGCGGCCACCTTTCCTGTCTCCCTTGCCCCCCGCACATTTTCGCGTTGCCGCTGCTGCTGCCGGTGCATGTGGAGTGAGGGAGGAGGCCATGTGGGCACCCTTACCTGGGGGTCGGGAGCAGGACTGAGCGGCCAGACGAGCCTGCCAGCCAAAGAGCACCTAGCCTTACCCGCAGGCCCTTGCTCCCGAAATTAGCCTAGACCTGATACACACACATATATACATACACACAAGAAGAGAATAGGAAGAGCAGAGGGAAAAGGGTGGGAAGGGAGGAAGGGGAAGGTAAGAAGGGGAAAGAGAATAGGAAGGGGGCAAGGAAAAGGGTGAGGAGGAAGGAAGGATGGGGAATGTACAAACCCACACAAAGAATAGGAAGGGGGAGGGAAAAGGGTGAGGGCCCTTTTACACAGCCCTATATCCCACAATATCTGCTTTGAATATCTGAGTCCACACTCAGATAATGTGGGATTTTCTGCCTTGATATTCTGGGGTAAAGGGCTGAGAAGAAAGGAAGGGGAAAAGATATAGACACACACACTCAAAGAGAATAGGAATAGAGCAGGGAAAATGGTGGGAAGGAAGAAATATATATATATTAGCTTGGGGACCCAGCCCTGCCCAGGTTATTTTTGAAAGGCATTGTGTGCCAAGGTTGGTCCTTATCAGTTGTTTATTTGGCTCGCAGTGGTCTCAGGAAGTGAGTGAAGGTACTTCAAGTCCCATAATCCATGGTCCATCCTCCTCCAAATTGCACCAGGATGTAGAGTGGGTCATGGGGGTTCTGTGTGCCAAATTTGGTCTTGATCAGTTATTGGATGAGAGTCGCAACAGTCTTGGGAAGTGAGTGGAGGTACTTCAAGTCCCATCATCCATGGCCCATGCTCCTCGATACTGCACCAAGATGTAGAATGAGTCATGAGTACTCTGTGTGGCAAGTTTGGGCTTGGTCTGTGATTTGTAGGGGCTGCAGTGGTCTGTGGGAAGTGAATTGGGTGAAGGTACTGCAAATCCCATCATTTGTGGCCCATCCTGCCCTAAACTACACCAGAATGTAGAGTGGGTCATGGGGGCTCTCTGTGCCAAGTTTGGTCTTTATCAGTCTTTGTTGGGGGCCACAGTGGTCTCTGGGAACAGAAGGGTTGTAAAGTACTCCAAGTCCCATCATCCATTGTCCGTGGTCCCCCAAACTTCAGCAGGATGCGAAGGCAGTCATGGGGGTTATGTGTGCCAAGTTTGGTCTTGATCAGTCATTGGATGAGGGTTGCAACGGTCTCGGGAAGTGAGTGGAGGTACTTCAAGCCCCATCATCCATGCTCTGCTCTTCTCCAAACTGCACCAGGACATAGAGTGTGTCATGGGGGCTCTGTGTGCCAAGTTTGGTATTTATCGGTCTTTCTTGGGGGCCACAGTGGTCTCTGGGAACCAAAGTGCTTGGAAGTACTACAAATCCCATAATCCGTGGTCCATCTTTCCCAAACTGCATCAGGACATAAAGGGCATCATGGGGGTTATGTGTGCCAAGTTTGGTCCAGGTCTGTCACCCGTGCTGGTCAGAGTAAGTGAGTGAAGGTACTGCAAGTCCCATTATCCGTGGTCCACCCTCCTTCAAACTGCACCAAGATGTAAAGTGGGTCTTGGGGGTTCTGTGTGCCAAGTTTGGTCTTGTTGTCTCATTGTTGGGGGCTGCAAAGTGTTTTGGACTTAAACTCCCACCATGCCTGACTGCCTCAGGCCTTTTCCTTACCCCCCTCTGCCACTGTAGAGTGTCGGAATGTTGGTGGTGGTGGCCAATCAGAGGCGTTATACAAATAATCCCACAATGGGAGCCAACCAGAAAGCTGCCACATATCCTTCCGCCCTTTTTATTATATATACAGATATGTGTGTGTGTGTGTGTGTGGCATGGGCCAACTTCAGCCCTCCATGTGTTTTGGACTTCAACTCCCACAATTCCAAACAGCCAGTAGGAAGTCCAAAATACCTGGAGGGCCATATATGTATGTATGTATGTATGTATGTATGTATGTATGTATGTATATATCAGTGACTGGTTGAGGGGGGCGCCAAAATACTGTTCGCTTACCATTTAAAATTACCTAGGTCCGGCCCTGTACACACTTCCCTTCGGTAGGCATTCCAAAGAACCAGAATAAATGTTCATAAGGAAACAGGCAGCCTTGGACTTGAAGTCACAAAGGAACCCCCCTCCCTTTTTAACATGATGATTAGAAACGGCATTTTGTGTAAATAAATGAAAAAAATTAGGAGTTTCACTCCTGGTTAGACAACATAACCTCTAACTCTTATTACCTTAGTAGTTTGCCTGAGATCCAGTTTCTGCCATCAGCCAGTGAAAACCCTGTAGTTTTGGGGGAAAGGAAAGGGGACTATAAAGCCAAGTCCTGGACTAACATTGTTGCCGAGCAGTCTGTATGGATAATTTCCAACGCTGCCTCGAGGCCGTTACTGGATGGCTGCGAGCCAGTAGGTTGAGGGTGAATCCGGCGAAGACGGAGATCTTGTGGCCGGGTCGTCTGGGCGGTAGGGACGTCCAGCTTCCGACCCTGGATGGTGCGGCGTTATGCCCATCATCTTCCGTGAAGAGCTTGGGTGTCCACTTGGACTCCCAGCTGACCATGGAGACCCAGGTCTCTGTGGTCAGCAAGATCGCCTTCTTTCATCTCCGACAGGCAAGGAGGCTGGCTCCCTACTTGTCCCGGTCTGACCTGGCCACGGTGATCCAAGCCACGGTCATCTCGAGGCTAGATTACTGTAACGCTCTTTATGTTGGCCTTCCTCTGTCGGTAACCCGGAAGCTCAGGCTGGTGCAGAACACTGCCGCCCGGCTCCTGTCTGGCACCCCAGCAGGATGCCACATAACACCCATCTTGCAGGATCTGCACTGGCTGCCTATTGAGCACCGGATTACCTTCAAAGTGTTGGTTCTTACCTTTAAGGCCTTACACAGCCTGGGGCCAGCGTATCTGAGGGACCGTCTCACCCCATACTACCCTTCGAGATCACTTCGCTCGGAGGATTCCAACCTTTTAGCTGTTCCCTCCGCTAAAATGGCCAAAAGGACTGCCACTCGCCGTAGGGCTTTCTCGGTCATAGCACCAATATTGTGGAACGCCCTTCCGGCAGCTACACGGGCCATTCATGATTTACTCCCGTTTAGGCGGGCGTGTAAGACTCACCTCTTCCGGCTGGCTTTCCAGGTGTAGGCCCAGCGGGATCAATAGTGCCAGACCGCCCTTAAGTACTGCATTGTTGTAGATTGTGGTTTTAATGATGTTTTATCTTGTATTTTTATCTTGTATTTTATGCTGTATTTTAGATTGTCTTAGATTGTATTTTAGATTGTTTGTGTATTCTGTATACTGTTTGCTTCCTGGCTGTGAGCCGCCCCGAGCCTGTTTGGGAGTGGCGGCATAGAAGCCGAATAAATGAAATGAAATGAAATGAAATGAGTGGGCAAAGATGAGAAGAAAGGTGAGAAAACAGTCAGAATGAGTTAATTAATAAGACCTTTGTTTGTGAATATGGAATATAGTACTGAGATGGGTATGCTGTGTGTCAGAAAAAGTAAAAGCACACCTAATGCTTAAATAACAAAGCACACAAATGAGCACAAGGCATATGTGGTCCACAGTTGGAACTGAGGGCAGGCATGCCTAGGGAAGGCAGGTTCAAAACTGGCAAGATAAATTCCAGAGAGCTGTACTGTTCAGTAGCTTAACCGAATGAACTGGAATTCCCAAGATCCCATACAACATATTTGCCATAGTCCATACTGGATGACATCAGGGCATGGGTCACTTGTCTGTCTCCATCCAGGAATGGTTGCTAAGCGTATAAAGAACATGCCATGCCACAGAAACTTTCCAGACATAGAAAGCAAGGGCCTGATCCAATAATACTGTTAGTCTGGTCCTTAAGGAGTAAACTGTAGCATACAGAACAGGTTGGACAGAACCTTTTTGATCAGATAAAGCACTTGGTCTGAATGTCAGAGCTGTGTATCATGCGGCTGCCTAGGTGCTGGACTGTACCCCTGATCCTATGGTGAATAATGCTAGAAGGTGCAGCCCGACAACCTCGGAAGGGCCACATGAGTTCAACCCCCATCTATCTAGAGATGCATCTGCACTAAATAATGAATGTAATGCTATGGATTCTTGGGAGTTGTAGTTTTGCAAGATATGCGGTCTTCTCTGCCAAAGAGTGTTGGTGCCACACCAAATTACAGATCCCAGGATTCCATAGCATTGAGCCATGGCAATTAAAGTGCTGTCAAATTGCATTCATTCTACAGTGCAGAAGCGCCCTGAATCTACAAATGCTTATGCTACCAACTCTGTTCTCTCAATCTCTAAGGTGCAACAAGATCCCTGTTTGCTGATATTCCAGACCAGTGGTTCCCAAACTTTTTTGGCCTACCGCCCCCTTTCCAGAAAAAAATTTACTCGCCGCCCCCCTAGAAATTATTTTTTAAAAAATTTAATAGCAATTAAACAGAAAGATATCTGTATTAATGCAGTGTTTCTCAACCTTTCTAATGCCGTGACCCCTAAATAAGGTTCCTGTTGTGGTGACCCCCAACCATATTTTCGTTGCTACTTCATAAATAATTTTGCTACTCTTATGAATAAACATCTAATATGCAGGATGTATTTTTATTGTTACAAATCGAACATAATTGAAGCATAGTGATTAATCACAAAAATTACCTTTAAGGCCCTCCATGGTGCCGGCCCAGCTTATTTAAAAGACCGCTTGTCCGAACCAGCTCATTTAAGGTCGCCGCGCTCAGGAAACAGGGACCTTCTCCGCATCCCAGGTGTGAGTGAGGCCCGCCTCGACACCACGAGACGGAGAGCTTTTTCCATCGTGGCCCCTGTCCTTTGGAACTTGATGCCGGCGGATCAGAGAGCTATCCGGGACATGCCCCAGTTCCTGACCGCACTGAAGACCTGGCTCTTCCGAAAGGCTTATGGCTAAGGACACCTCCCAGACTTAGCCTGAGCTACTGGAACTATTTTAATTAATTTTCCCATTCTTTTAGCTTTTAACTATTGAACTCTTTTATGTGTTTTATGTGTAAGTCGCCCGGAGCACTGACGTGGAGGGCGACTCATAAATAATAAAATCAATCAATCAATCAATCAAAAACAATATGTTTTGTGGAGTATGGACAACAGATGATGGGATTTGCAGTACCTTCAATCGATTCAGCTCTGACTTCCACAGACCACTGAGACTCCCACAAATTACAGAACTGGACAAACTTGGCACAGAGAACCCACATGACCAACAGAAAATACTGGAGGGGTTTGGAATGAATTGCCTCCGCTGGGGAAGGCTGTCGTTCCTTTCGCAGTGGCGGGGAGGCTCCACTGGAGGACGGAGGCTTTTGAACTGCAGCCTTCACACTGGACTGCATATGGGGGTCAAAGCGAAAGGGGCAGGGCCAAAGAAGAGGGCTGCGCGACCCCTACTAAATGGCCAATTGTTCACCGCCCCCTTAAAGGGGTTCACCGCCCCCCAAATTCCCCTGAGCCTCCCACCACCCCCTTGGATCACCTCACTGCCCACCAGGGAGTGGTACCGCCCACTTTGAGAATCAGTGTTCCAGGCTAAGAACAAGGCTATCTTTTTGAATTATGCTGAACTTGTTAAAAACAGTTCAGATGTTTTACATTTAAAAGTTTATTGGGAACAGAAATACATTTCCCCATAAATTTGGGTTTACTGTTCCTCTTCCAATATACATAGATGTTCAAAGGTGAAATATAGCAGGGAGTGGTTCATGGGAATCATGTTTACCTTGAATCCATACTAGACTGGCTTCTGACTTTGCATCTCCCTATACATCTGGTGTTTCTATTTCAGGGGATGCTCCCCATTTAGAGGTGGATTTGGCCTGATGTTGAAGCAACTCATGTTTTCATTCTCCCATCCACACTGACACTATGCTCCACTTTTCCTTCCTGCAATGTGGCCTCCTCCCTCCCTCCCTCCCCCATTTCCCAGAGGAGGTGACAGACGGTCCTGTAATTTGGTTGCTTGCGCTCGACTGAAGCAACACCTGCCTCCATCCCAAGGGGACACAGGCTCATCCCAAACCAACCAAGAGCCAAAGACAAATCTGAAGCCCACATACAAAGAGAGAGAGAGAGAGAGAGAGAGAGAGAGAGGAGGGAGAGATTTCTCATATTTTGAATAAGAGAAGTGCAAAAGGAAGAAAACAAATACAAAAAGGGTTTTATACGACAAAGGCAAATGTGTCTAATATTTAATCAAAAGATCAATCCACATTTAGGAAATATATATATTTGAATATAAGAATTATACAGACAGGGACCTGGAATCAGTGAGCATCATGGAAAGAAGCCAGATAAAGGCAAAGCCTAGCAAAAAGACAGTAAGAAAGTTAGAGAAAAATAGATAAGATGAGACTCTCAGGTCAATGTTGATATACTGGACAAGCCATTGTCATTGTTTATTAGCAGAAATGAGAGGAAGTCATCAAAAGATGACTGAAATTCTGTTTAGTGTATCTCTAAACTGTCCTAGGAAGCTTGTTAAATTATTCATGCATGCTCCCCAATAAAGCTATATTTTCAGACAGGAACCTTCATGCCACGTGTCACTCGCTGGCAGTGAGTAGAATGTGCACCATAGCCTGGAGGCATGCCCTATTTATGAAGGGACCTTGGACTATGGCAAGCAAATATGACTTAAAAACATTATGCACAGTAAAATTACATTATTAGGCTCTCAGTTACATATCATGATGTTATTACAGCAATACGGGATAAAGAGATACAGCAAAAAGAACCATTACTCATAAATGTCAATAAAAGCAGACCAAATATCATCATATAAATCCATTTGCAAATGATGTTGATACTTCACTCTTTCATGAAATGTTAAATCTTTTCCCACTGAATCACAGGTGTGTGTGTGTGTGTGTAATTATTTTCCAATACTGGAGAATCCGTCTTTTTTAGCATGAGAGCATGAAAGATCAATTTCTGCTGACTGGGTGTTACATTCTAAGACGTGAGTAAATACTTTAAAATAATATGTACTTTACTGACTACTAAATAAATTTCTAATACCAAATTCATTTGTGCAGTTACTTCCTTCCAAAATAAGGCACTTATGGGATATTTTTTAAAAAATGATTGAAGATGTGTTAACATGATTACACTGCCAACAGTTAGATATTTTGGATAGGCCTTTATTGAAAAGACATGGTGGTGTGCAGTATACTCAGAACAAGAATTCTTGTTTTATAAGACATAATTGGCAATCTATAGTCATACTTGATATACTGTAGATGTTAAATTTGCTGACCATTGATTGTTCAAAATTGGACACTCCAATTTCTTATCCCAATTCTGGTTTAAATCTTGCATATCACACTTTTTTGTGAATACTAAAAATGTATATGCATATATACAAGATGAATATCCAAAATTCTTGGGACCAGAAATATTTTGGAATACCCATATTTGCATAATGAAGTATCTCGGAGATAGAACAAAAGTTTAAACACAAAATTAATTGTTGTTTCAAATACACCTAATACATATAGCCTAAATGTAATGCATTCAATATTTTGAATTATTTTATGCATGAAAAAGTGTTTGGGTATTTGAATAATAAAAAAAGCAAAGGTGTCACAACTTGCCACCCTGCCGCGTCATTGCCACTTGCACTATGTGTTGACCTACTGAAGCCCCCTTAGCCCCCCCCCCCGAAATTCTCAGGGTGGTCCGCGAAAAGGCCTTACTGGTACAGTATTTAAACTGTTATGTTTATTCATATCATGATCTGATCACCATGCTCATTATATCCCACATTAATGGGGTTATTGGGATAACAATACAAAAGGTTTGCTAGGGTAGACCCTCTTCCACCCAGTCTCAGCCCCTCCCCCGAATCAAAGTCCTGGCTACGGCCCTGACTGCTGCCACTTGTATCATGTGCTGATCTACTGTAGTTTTATGTGGGGGGTAGGGCTTTTAAATTGGTTTTATGATGTCCCACTTTTATATGTTTTAATATGGTATATTTTATGTGCTGTAAGCCACTCTCAGCTTCGGATAGAGCGGTCTATCAAGCCGAAATAATAAATAAATAAATAAATAAATAAATAAATAAATAACTTCAGTCAGTCACAACTTAAGGATTTTGGAGTGTTTTGGATATCAGAATTCTAGATAAGGGATGTTCAACCTGTATAGATTGTTGACCTAGGTACACAGTCAGCCTCAGTAAGTGTTTCTAAAATTAAAGGAACCAGGGCCAAGTCTATTATTATTATTATTATGTTTATTTATACCCTGTGTTTTCTCTCCTCAAGAAGACTCAAAGTGGCCTACATTTAAAAAAAACCCATTTCGATATGATTTAAAATTGTTAATTAAAGTCTAGGTGCTAATGAGGGTTGTATTGCCATTTAGGTGTTGAAGGCAAATTAAATTGAAATTGCGAATACAGATAGATAGAAGCTCATCAACACCCAATAACAGATTTAAGGTAGAAATATTTTCAAACCATGTATTCTATAGAAATGACGGTGTCCCCCCATCCCAGAATTTCCCCATAAGGTCAGTTTAATGTGAGCCTATGGATTAAATTGTAATTGGTAGGATATTTATTTATTTATTTATTTATTTATTTATTTGTCACGTTTCTATACCACCCCTCTCAGCCCGAAGGCGACTCGGGACGGTTTACACAGGCAGTCTCTGCCCTCAATACAACACAGCAACAAGTCACCCCCCCCCCCAGAAAAAACATATAATAACAATTTAACAATTAAAAACATACAATTGCAGCCTCAGCGTCATGTTGAAATCAGTTTCCATCACATCGTCGTGATGGAAACTATTTGCCATGTGGCTCAAGTTGCAAAGATTCTAACTAATATTCTATCAGTTTTAACAAACCAAGAATCTGATATCATCCCTCTAAATAAGGTGCCAAAAACAGAATTCTAAAACTGACCATGGTAGACAACCTATTCTAGTGTGGACAGCTTACGGACGACCTTGGACACCCAATGCAGGCGACCGTCCAGCTGCCTGCGGGTGCCATCCCCTGTCCGTACCCAAGTACTGGCGATTCTGGTGGGGCCTCCTCGTCTGCCATCCTTTGATGGCAGAACTGGGCCGTAACCGGTTTTGCCGCTGGACTCTTTCCCTCCCTTCCCCTCTTCCCTTTCCCCTTTCCCCCTTCCCTTTCAAATAGATGTATTTATGTTTCTTAAATGATGTAAGTCGCCCGGAGCACCTCGGTGGAGGGCGACTCACAAGTAATAAAGTATTATTATTATTATTAAATAAGTCCAAAATTGAGTACTATATATGAAGTCCCCGAGTTACAAATGTTTGACTTACCAACAATCCATAGTTAAGAACTGGGTGAGACAACAGGAAGTGAGAGAAATCTACCCCTAAGAAGGGAAATTTACTCATGAAAGAGTTATCATAGGGGAAAGGGGTCTCCACTGAAGCTTTATCACCAATCCTTGTTTCTACAATAAGCTTATTTTTTTTCAAAATTCAGTTATATAAAAGCTTATGTTAGCTGTCTGTGCCCCTGGTGTTTGTTTTGCTGTCTGTGCCCCTGTTCAGAAGATTTCACCATATTTTTTGTCCCCCTGATAATTGAATTTTGAAAATTTTGTCTTGTGAAAACAAGGATTGGTGATAAAGCTTCAGTGGAGACCCCTTTTCCCCATGAAAACTCTTTCAGGAGTGAATTTACTTTTAAAATTTACCTGTTTACATACAAATTCAACTTAAGAACAAACCTATAGAACCTACCATGTTCTTGGTTGTGGGACTAGGCCTTTGCACAGTGACATAGCAGCACTCTAACTGGAATGCACTGGCTTGATGATAGAGATGAGGACACGGTTTTACTGTTTTAACAATTGGATGTGTGGATTGAACATTGTTTTAATTGTTACTTTAATTGTTTGTTGAATTTTGTTTAATTAATGCTTTTATCTCAATTTTGTATGTTTTTATGGCAATCTATGTATTAGGCATTGAATTGCTGCCTCTGTTAGCCGCTCTGAGTCATCCCCCCCCCCCGGGGGGGGGGGGTGAGAAGGGCAGGGTAGAAATACTGTAATTAATAATAATAACTTGGGGGCTGCCTGTATATGGCAAATGTGGCCCATGATATATCACTGGGTTTGAAAAACCGAACCCTATCATGTTGAATTGGAAGCTGCATCTATTGTATTCTGGAAGAAGATCCACTCCCCAAATTTCCTAAACAATGCATTGAATTTTTGAAAATACTCCCAGGACACAATCATTGTTTTGAAGTTTAATAGTTGCTTTGTGGGATTAATTTGTTTATAATTACATTGTATGCTTCCTTTTAAGAACTAGTTTTCTTTGTATGCCACCCTGGAAGCATCCTATGAGGCAAAATGAAATTGATTGAATAATGTAAATTGATCTCATCTTCTTTCCCTGCCTGACAACAAAACAAGAAGGCTGGGGATGATCGCGCTGTAGAAGCTGCATTGACCAGGGGTTGGCAGCTTTTTTATGGGGACTACTAAGATGATGTTCAAGAAGAACAGTGAACAATCGGAAATGCTGAAAAAGTGTGAGGTATTGTTAAATAATATAAACAAGTCATTTACCATGTTACAAGACATAGCCATGTTAGTCTGGAACAGTATTCACAAGGATCTTGTAGCCCAGTTGAGACACACAGAGAGAAGTGCTAGCACAAGATTTTGTAGACTTAAGTCTCTCTCATCCAATGCATGGAGTGAAGTGCCTAGGAACAGACCCTCGTTTATACCTATAAATATACAGATCTTTATAGTTATGAAAATACAGATCCTCATTTATTCACTCCATACATCCAATGAAGTCTACAAAACTTTTGCTATCTCTTCTTTCTCCCGGTTGGTTTCAGTACTGATGCAGGATCCCTTTGCATGCTTTTATTTTTATTTTGCAAGGAAATAAATTGGAAGTCTTAGTAATATAACCAATTGTAAGCACACTTTTTCAGAAGGCACATGGGCAGCAGAAATTTTCAGTGGCACACTTTAGTCATACAATGCATGAATCGGTCTATCAATTCCACCCATTTATTCATTAAAGACGGAGATCTTATGGCCGGGCTGCCCAGAACCACCTTTCTCGCTGCCCCCCTTTGAAGGGGAACCGCTGATTCCGTCCCCCTCAGTAAAAAGCCTTGGTGTTATCCTGGACTCCAATTGTCGATGGAGGCCCAGGTTGCCTCCACGAGCAAAAGGGCCTTCTTCCACCTGCGCCAAGCGAGACAATTGGCGCCCTATCTTCCGACGGAAGCGCTAGCTACAGTAATCCATGCCACGGTTACATCAAGGCTGGATTACTGTAACGCTTTGTATGTAGGTCTACCCCGGTCACTAACCCGCAGGCTCCAGATTGTGAAGAACGCGGCCGCCAGGCTTCTCACAGGAACATCGATGAGATGCCACATTACACCATCTCTGCAGCGCCTGCACTGGCTGCCTGTTGAGTATAGAGCCTTACACAAGACCTTGACCTTGGCTTTCAAAGCCCTACGGGGCCGGGGCCCAACATACCTAAAAGACCGCTTGTTGATGCCTGCTTACTCAAGGACCCCACGGCCAGCAAACAAGAACCTTCTTCACGTACCAGGCTTGAAAGAGGCCCACCTGGAGACCACGAGACGGAGATCGTTCTCCGTTGTGGCCCCCGTTCTTTGGAACTCGATGCCACCGGACCAGAGAGCCTCCCAGCCCCAGTTCCTGACCGCTCTGAAGACCTGGCTATTTAGGAAAGCCCATGGTTAATGCGGAACCAGGAACTCAAATACCGAGCCTGGCCCCTGCATTTAACCACTGAATATTTTAATCTAGTTTTAAATACTCTATTTTAATTGTGGAATTTGTTGTGTGTAAGTCGCCCGGAGCACTAACGTGGAGGGCAACTCAGAAATAATAAAGTCAGTCAGTCAGTCAGTCATTAAGACTATTTTTGCCCTAAATGCTCTTGCTTATTTGCCATAACTTCCCTATATTATAAATTCCACCATTTCTTGCTCGCACTGTAAGCACAGACTCCTGCAAATAAAGCTTTTAAAAAGCCAATAAAATCAGCAACGCAATAACGAAGACTTATTCAAATAAAAAAGTATGCTGATTATTGGTTTTTCATAGACAACTCCTATTATTACCCTGGGATGTCATCACCCTTTGTGCCCTTGATTGTGTAAGATGATTACCTTTATGGGTTTGTGAAGCTAGTTTATCCATTACGCTAATTAAATTGTGAAGGCAACAGCTACATGGAACCCTGTGTCCTTGACAGTAGCGTGAAACCTTTCCTTGTAGCAAGTGTGTTTAGCTCACTTTTAAAATCCCTCTCCCAATCCTCGTCTCATTACAATGATATGGCAGACAGGCATGTTCCCCAATGTGGTGCTTCCATATCACCTTTCTGAATTTCTGTCTTTTCTGTTGTTGTTAAAGATTGACTACCTGTGCAAGAAGGAAAGTGGAAAATGCAATGCTGGACTTCAAAACTTTGTTCACAGAATATGCTGGACTTCAAAATAATAAGTTGTTGAACACAGAATAAAAAGTGCTAATGCTTCCATAGTCTTGTACTTCCCATTCAACATGAGCAGAATACTGCTAAGTTCTAATAATATAATAAGTCATGTGCCTGAACATATTACATTTAAATGAAGGGGTATGATCTAATGCTTCCATAGTCTTGTACTCTCCCATTCCTTTCAATAGAACATGAGCAGAAATTCCCTCTGTATTGGGTTGAAACAGTTTTTGTATCTTCATCTGTAATATAACTTAATTCAAATAAAAAACGACAACACAAACTTTTGAAAAATACAAGTGGTTTTAGCAGGGGGTGGTTTGACTGGTACCTTTAAAGCTACTGGCTGAACATGATTGTCTCTCTGTATCCACAAATTCTGTACTCACAGATTCAATCATTTACATTCTGTACCCACAGACTCAATAATTGTAAATCTTCAACAAAAAAAAGACAGACAGACAGACAGACAGATAAAAGGGGGAAAGACACATTTTTATTTTGTCATGGGACACTATTTTACTATGCCATTGTACATAATGGGACTTGAGCATCCATGAATTTAAAGGGGGAACAGTCCAGGAACCAAATTCCATTGGATTTGAATCAAGAAGCCACTGTATTATCTGTCATCTTTTGATGCTGATTCCAGTTAATGCTTATTTGGCAGGAGCCAGATTTTATTTCACAGAAGCACATTCGTCAAAGACTTGATTAGCATCTCTAGTCTTGTTGGTTTCAGCGGCTGAGATCATTTATTTGGATGGAAACAGGTAGTGGTTTCCCCCGTCTCTCTCTGGTTTCACTCATATGTTGCCATGTTTTCATGGTTACGATGAATTTGGTGGAATGACACATTGCGCTGTAGGGTGCACCTATAATTGGGGGAGGAGGGATTAAACTTGTCACGATAAGGCTAAGATAGGGCATAAAGTGGGCAGGAAATATTGAGATTAATGGGTGACTTGTGGGGAGCAGTCAGAAAGTACTGTGTCAACAGTCCTGCCAAAATGACCACACACTGCTTTTTAGTGTTCAACCATTTTGATAGAGCCTGATGTCTCTTGGGGAGTTTCCTGCCACCTCGGTAGGTGATCTTGTTGATGCTCTGGTCACTCTGGAGTAAGGGAGATGACTAGGGCAATAGACAGAATTGCTCCAGAACATCCCCTCTCAAACAGCAGAGCTAAACCAGCTCCTTGGTTAAACAAGGAGCTGGCAGCAACGAAGTGTGTGAAAAGGGGACTAGAGTGTGTGTGGTGTTCAAAGCACAGCGAGTCAGACGGCTGTGTGCCTACCTAAGGACATATGCTGCAGCAATAGACGCCACAAAGAAATCTTTCTTTGCAGCCAATATTGCATCTACAAAGAACCATTCAGCTGAGCTGTTTTGAGTGGCCAGGGGGTTATTAAATCCCACCCCACATCCTTGACCACTCGGCAGCTCTCTGTGAAGCATTTGCTTGGACACAGTCACTCTGATCCGTTCCAATTTGAACACCATGTTAATGGCAGTCTCAGAGAATTTCACATGAATATCTGCTTGAGCAGTTTTGATGGATTCATTTCAATTGGTGCAGCTCAAGGATGTGCATAAGATCCTCGGAGCAGCGAGGACAACCACATGCATCCTAGACCCCTGCTCATCCTGAATGATAAGGGGGTTTGTCAGAGTGGGTGAAGGTGGTGATTAATGCCTCCTTACAGGAAAACAATATTCCAGCCAGCTTAAAAGAAGCTGTAATAAAACCACTGTTGAAAAAAACCATCAGTGGATTCCACTCAATTGAATAACTTTCAGCCAGTTTCCAATCTCCCCTTTTGGGGCAAAGTCATGGAATGTGTGGTGGCCTCGCAACTCCAGGGGTTCACCGATTATCTAGATCCAGCACAGTCTGGTTTTAGGCCAGGACATGGTAATGAGACAGCCTTGGCCACCTTAGCAAATTACCTATGCCAGGAACTGGACAGGTGGAGTGTGTCCCTGTTGGACCTCTCAGCAGCCTTCGACACCGTTGACCACACTATCCTTCTGGGATGCCTCGCAGGTATGGGGCTTTGAGGCACTGTTTTGCAGTGGCTCCAGTCTTTCCTAGAGAGTCATTCCCAGAAGGTATTGCTAGTCGGCATCAAATTGCTGCCTGTTGTGAAGCCGCCTGAGTCCCCTTTGGGATGAGAAGGGCAGGGTACAAATGTGGGAAATAAATAAATGCATAAATAGGAAGTGGATCCTGGAAGACTCTGGGAAGGGTAACAAAAATGTAATTTTCCCAATCTCTTGACTTGTGTGTTTTTCCGCATAGCTCTCCCTTTTCTCCACTACTCTTTCTTGTCTCATTGGTTTATGGCACACACTGCTCATGAAATTGCCTGTGTACAACAACACCAACAATAATAATAGTTTTATTCTTATACTCTGCCGCCATGTCCCTGAAGGGACTTGGGGCAACTTACATATGAGACAGAAAGTCCAACAGACAAAAAAGCAAAACAATCAATTAAAACAAATGCACCACTAAAATAAGAGCATTATTACATACTACGGTATGAATGCTTCTCAGTGAAATTATGTTGCTGTTCAGCATCAAAAGTGTGCAAGTGGGCCTGTTTGATTGTGGATAACACACATGTAATCATGTTTATTTTCCCAACATTTATAATCTAGGATAGTGTCTTTATCAGGTCAATGTTTACATACCCCATTGTGCATTAATAATAATGCATCTTGTGATCTAACCATGTTTTTTTTGTAGAAATTTTAGCTATGGAGGAGGAACTAAAGAGGTATATCAGGAAGATACTGTATATCAAGATATATTGATATAACTTCTGTCCACTCTTTCTCTAAATGCTCCTTTCGTAAGTCTTCTCATCTCTCATCTTTCTAGTCTTCTCATCTCTTTCCTATTTCTAATTTATCTCCACCTATTCCACCTATGCCCTCGGTCTTTTGCTGTCTTTTCCAGAGACAGAATTCTTGCTAGTTAGTCTTTCCCTGCAGCATTTTGGTCTTCAAGACTCTTCTTCTCAATCTGCTTCCTTCCCGCCTTCATCTTTCTATTTCTCATCCTGAACACTGTTTTGCTTTCTTCTTCACATAAATCACTTTAATCCCAACCCACCACAATGTTGCCTAAATTTAGTGTTCCACACAAAGTTATTTCTTGATCTCATCAATCTAATGAATCTTTCAGGCTCATCAAGCTTTCATATATATATATATATATATATATATATATATATATATATATATATATAGGTTAACTATATATATATATATAGGTTAACTATATCTATATTTATAGATAGAGAGAGAGAGAGAGAGAGAGAGAGAGAGGGGGGGGGTTAAATAAACATGCATTTTATCTGGATGTCCATTCTATTAATCACCACTTTGTAAATATTCTCTGGTCTCACTCTTCACAATCTGTTGGCTCCTTTCACACTAATAATCCCGCCACCTTAGGTTTCTACAGCTCTGGTTCCTAGTATCGTCTTCCTATCCTCCACACACTCTTTTTCTTGATAATGTAATCCGCTCTTTAAGTCTCTAATCACTCTCTTCTAAAGATAACATTTAGTTCTCCATCCCTATTTTTCTTCCTTGCAATATGACTGCCATCTTACCTCACATGTCTGATCTTGACCTAAAATTTAATATTTTATATCCAAGTTAGTCTTCCCTAACTTCTCTTATTTTCCATCAAGATTTTTATCCTTCATCTCTTGATGAAGAGGCCCTTGTAGTCTCTTCCAACCTTGTGACTCTATGATCCCAGGCATGCAGCTGGAGCATAAGCTTCTGTTTCTCCTTTTTAGCTCAAGCTACATTTTGCCATTTCCTCATTTTATGATTGTACAAATCTGTCCCTCGTACCTAGGCTAACTTATCTAAATCTTTAATTCAGGTACTTCTATATTTTATTAATTTTGAGCCTCTCATGCCTGACCTTAATTTTGTCACCCATCATATTTCTATGTTTTTTTTAAAATTGGAGTCATAGCATCATAGAGTTGGAAGAGACCTCATGGGCCATCCAATCCAACCCCATTCTGCCAAGAAGCAGGAAAATCGCCTTTAAAGCATCCCCGACAGCTGGCCATCCAGCCTCTGTTTAAAAGCCTCCAAAGAAGGAGCCTCCACCACACTCCGGGGCCTTAGCCTTTACAATTTTCATACAGTACCAGCTCTTGACTTTTGCAGTTTGCATCCAACATGTCCAATGAAGCTGAAGGCAACACCAGCCCAATGTCCCATTTTGTTCAACGTGGTCATCAGCCAATCCCTGCCCCATCTTCACTCCTTGACAGGTTACACTATGTAACACAATTTTGTTCCTGGGTTATAAATGTCATATCCTAATTGATTCTATCATTAAAAAAACATGAAAGGGGTTTTTCATCCTGCAGCACATTTTGCTATTGTTATTCAATGATTATCTCACAGAGTCCAAACCAATTCAACATAATTTGTGCCAGCCACAAAAACTAGGTTTCTGGATTATAACAACTACTTTCTAAGTATTTACCACACAATTAAACAGGAAATAACACTTTCAAATCAGGAACAGATTTTTTTTCATATTTTGTTACATAGTGATATTTATTGTCTTCAGCAAATAGAAGACACCTAATTTCTGGGTGGCCAAAACAAACATGTAGGAATCTATCCACTTAAAACAAATATTGCCTTTGAATTCTAAAATGAGCACACAGTAATGTTGATTATACATATTATTGTATCGTCGAAGGCTTTCATGGCCAGAATCACTGGGTTTGTCGTAGGTTTTTTGGGCCGTATGGCCATGTTCCAGAAGCATTCTCTCCTGACGTTTTGCCTGCGTCTATGGCAAACATCCTCAGAGGTTATTAGTATTATTATATATGCATGTTATTATTCCTTTAAATTGGGATTTTGCATGGAAAATATTCTCATGCCCCCTGGAAACATCAGAGTGCATGATGTCCTTTCCCCGCTTCATTTCCCCCCTTCCTTTCTTCTCCCTTGCCTCCCATTTTTAATGCAGATTTTTTTAAAAAAACAACAAACCAACAGGTACATGGGTTTTGATACTTTTATTTATATGCAAAACAGTGCACCATTCATGAGAGATATGAAAAAATGCTTCTGGTAGAAACCAGATTTCTCTATTTTCACTACAAAATATTGCCTTATGCAAAGCAACACACACACACACACACATACACACTGAAAACCCTGAAAAAGACTAAAAATCTTTGGATAACAGATGTGTTCTTTTTTTCTTCCTTTCACTAAAACACACTTCTTGTTTTAAGAGATTCACAGCAGAAGAGCAGGAAACATTTTTCTGGCTGTAGATTTTTTTTTCTTTTTGGTCGTCATAAAGGAAAGTAGTCCAGTTTTTCTTTGAAAAAAAAAAGGAACGCATTTCTAGAAAACACGCACACACAGACACACATGTACGCTCACAGAGAGACAGACAGACAAACCAAAACTACTTCCCTTATAAATAGCAAAATTCTTCTTAAGACAGTATTACAGATCAGAAGAACAATACACATTTTAATATATATATATATCTATATAATATATATATTAAAAAAACTTCGAAGTGAAGTGCTAAATCGTCTGATTCCAACACACAAAATAAAGAAAGCTTCTCAAGGACAAAAATCGGAAGATATAAAATACGCTTAAAAACAGGGAAGCGGCGCAGTACAAACCAGAGCCAAATGAAACTCGCCACCTGGTTCCCCACAAAACACACTTCCAAATTTAAGACCATCGTTTCACAGAAGAAAATGTAAACACTTGACTATAGAAAAAAAACCAGTTGGCACCAAAGTCTTTCAAAACACAAAGAAATTTTCACCACTCTCGAAAATGTTAAAAATAGCCTCAAGGAGAAAATAGTCTACTTCTTCTAACTTAACTTACAAAATAAATAGCGTTATTTTTTGAACTGCACTCCTGGATCACACGTTTAAGGTCACAAGGGAATGAGATTTGAAAGTTCATTTTGTGTTTTTGTGTTTATTTGGGGAAGGGGGGGTATAGAGCATGTCTTCTGAAAACCGTGGGTCCTGACCCCAAATGGGAATCCCTTAACTCAAGGCTGGGGTCCCGGGAAATGTTTTGAATGCCATCTTGGCTGTTTGAGACATTTACATGGATCTACAGGGTGTCCCAAAAATGTATACGCACTTTTAAAAGCTGATCGCTGAATTGATGTGCCTTTTTTCAGGTTAAACCCATTGAAATTAATAATGGAAGTCAGAGTAAGCTTTGAACAAAGGAAGTTCATTTTCAAGTGCTACTGGAAGTGTGAAAACATAGTTGAAGTGCAAAGACAGGAAATTTCAAAGGGATCCACCAAAGCAACTTACCATTAGTTGAATTAGAGATAAGTTTGAATCTGATGGAACTGTTCAGAACAGCACAAATTAAACATCAGTCACAATAGCATAAAAAAGAATTGTTATAGAAGTACACACACATACACATATAGGTATATATATATGACTGTGTTTGTGTGTGTGTGTGTGTATATATATATATAGAGAGAGAGAGAGAGAGAGAGAGAGAGAGAGAGAGAGAGAGAGAGAGAGAGAGAGAGAGAGAGGGGAAAGAAGTCTAGAAGATGGACCAAGCTAGCAAGTATTTAACAAGCTAACAGCCTGTAATAACTGGCTGTTTCGGCAGGCCTTCGAATCTTTAGTCCAACTACATATGTCAGTTAGTTTAATACTGTTGTTTTAATATACAGTTTTAATGTCTCACTGCTGTTATATTTTATTGTTTTAAGGTGCTATTGCTATTGTTTTGTTCCCGAATTTGTGAGCCACCCCGAGCCACCTGGGAGTGGCAGCTAAGAAATCGAATGAATGAATAAATAAATAAATATTTCAACAGGAATTACTAACACATTAACAAACGAAATTATCTCTAAGAAATATAAATGAAATATTATTAAAAGGGAAAATAGAAAAATTAATGTATAAGTAAAGTGACAAAATAACTAGAAGAAATACTAATGGTAAAGGCCCAGATGAGAAGATAAGAAAAAGATGGGACAATATAAGAATATCAACGACAAAGATAAATGGAATTAAAAAAATGAAAAAAAACAACCCTTCCTTTTTGTTTTTTCTACGTAAAAGACATTGTGAATGGAACTGCTTTAAAAATAAAAATATGTATAACAATACCCCCTTCCTCATTCTTGGATGTACATTAGACTTATGGATAGACCTAACTTACTAAGGCCTTGTATGGTCTGGGGCTGGTATACTTGGTATACTTGAGCGACCGTCTCCCCAGAGAACTCTTCGATCTGAGGATCACAATCTCCTCCATACGAACCTTCCATCTGTCATCAACTATACAGAGGGCCTTTTCTGTGGTGGCACCGATCCTGTGGAATGCTCTGCCGGCCTAAGTCTGAGCAATAAATGAGCTGCAGGCCTTTCGGAAAGCCTGTAAAACTGCTCTTTTTCGACAGGCATTTAAGCTTTAGCAGCCCCTGGTTGTGGATGACAATCACTGTTTTAACTGTTTGGATATTTTATTATTTTATTGTTGTATTGTTTAAACTGTTAAGTCGATATGCTGTAAACCGCCCTGAGCCAAATGGATAGTATGGTATACAAATCGAAATAATAAATAAATAAATAATAAATAAATACATATAAATAAACTCTTATGGTATGAAAGTGTAAAAATGAAATAAAAAGTGCATACACACACACACACACACACACACACACACACACTTTTACACTTTTATACCATAAGAGTGGGGGGAAAGGCCAAGGAAAGTATGATAAGTTGATTGTGGAGTTTTGTTAGTAAGTTAGGTATATTACGTATGTGTGTGTGTGTGTGTGTGTGTGTGTGTGTGTGTATGAGGGAGGGAGGGAGGGAGGAATGGTCCAATTAATCCTCTTGATAAGCCGGACCACTAAATTAACACAATGTGCCACAGTCATATATCAAATTCCCAATAGGTGCAATTGTGGAAGTTAACTCAGTGTTTCCCAACCAGTGTGCCGGGGCACACTAGTGTGCCGTGAGCGATCATCAGGTGTGCCTTGGGAAATTGGAACCTCCAATAACCTTTCTTCCCCCTCCTGCCAAACACTTTTTCTTCTCCGCTCGAGCTCCCTTCTTCCCAGCCTCGCTCTGCTCGCTTTGCCTCGCATTGCTCATGCTACTGCCTCGCTTTGCTCAGGAGGGGGGGGGGGGAGGAAGACGTGACCCGTGCGGGCGCTACTGCACAGACTCACCCCACGACTTCCTCCCTTCCTTCCTGAACACGCTCACATTGCTCCCGTTTTCAACCACCTATCTCTGTGAGATGAGCTTCTCTAGCTTGACTGCGTAAAAACTAAACACACAGAGAGACTGACAGCTGTTGTGCATTCCTGTTTGGTCTTTCTGCCATTCCTGTTCATTGAAACAGGCCCAGGTTTCACACTGTGTATAAATACATTTAAAAACATATTAACTGTATTAGAGTGTCATTTTGGTTGGTGGTGTGCCCCAGAATTTTGTAAATGTAAAAAATGTGCCGGGGCTCAAAAAAGGTTGAAAAACACGGAGTTAACTGAACCATTTAATTTGAATGTAGCCTTCTCACTCCACACAATCTTTGCTGGAAAGTGTGCCATTCTGAACAGTTCTATCAGATTCAAACTTATCTCTAATTCGACTCAGGGTAAGTCGCGTTGAAACCCTCTCCTAAACTGTCTTTGCCCTTCAACTACTTTTGCAGACTTTCAGGAGCATTTTAAAACGAACTTCCTTGGTTCAAAGCTTCGTCTGACTTCCATTAATTCCAATGGGTGTAGATGGGGGAGGGGCATCTATTGAGCTATATCAGCTTCTCAGGTGTGTATACATTTTTGGGGTGCCCTGTACCTGCAGAGGACTCTGCAGAAGCGGCTTCAGCTGTACTTCATAAAAAGGAAAATCAACATGTTTCGCAAGCCTGGTTTTGTGGTCAGGAAATGTTGGGTTTTTGTACCTATTGTATTCTTTAGCTATATAGCAGGCATGGGCACACTTCGGCCCGCCATGGGTTTAGGACTTCTACCGGCTGGTAGGAATTGTGGGCACACCCGGAGGGCCGAAGTGTGCCCATGCCTGCTATATACTGTAGATACCGTAGAAATGTCTCAGGTCGAAAGGGATCTCAGTGGGAAAGTTTAAGAAGCCCTGATCTAGAAGAAAAAGGGGCACTTGACTGTCTGTGGGCTGCCCCAACACCCCACATCACGCTCCCCTTCGAGCCCTCCCCCTTCCCTTTTCGAAGGGCCCGGATCAAGGGGGCCCTTTAAGGCACGAGCTTAAAGCCACGCAGTCTCCGTTTCCGAGCCTAGGAGGCAGGCAGGCAGGCAGGCAGGCCCCGCCCACCCCGCTCGCCCCTCTTTTGCCGCTCGCGCGCCGCCCCCTCGGGGACCCTAGACGTCGAGCACGTGGTTGAGATAGGAGATGTAGCAGATGGCCAGGCGCAGGATCTCGATCTTGGAGAGCTTTTTGTCCGGCGGGAGCGTGGGTAACAGCTTGCGCAGCTCGGCGAAAGCCAGGTTGAAGGCCTCCACGCGGATGCGCTCGCGCGTGGCGTGGGCCGAGCGGTACTTGGCCGTGGCCCGCCGGCGGCGGCGCTTCTCCTCGCGGCTCAGCGCCTGCAGGGGCACTGCTGGCGGGTGCTGGGGGCCCGGGCGGCCTCCTCCGGGGCCCTCGCCCTCGTCGAGCGCCTCCAAGTCCGAGGCACAGCAGCTCCTCAGGCCCTTGGCCTCCAGGGACTCCGGGTCCGAGGGCGCCGAGGACGGGTGGTCCGAGTCCAGCGCCTGGTCCGGGCTCAGCATCATCTGCAAGGAGGGGGAGGCAACCCGTCAATCAATCAATCAATCACTCTGAATCAGGGAGAGCGGGATGGGGCGTGGCTTCTCAGTGAGCCCCGCCTCCCCTTGAGGGGAAAAGGGGCGGGGCTATAAGGGCCCCAAAGCGCCCCAGGACAAAGGAGGAGAGAGACCCCTCGCAAGAGGAGCAAGCCCGCGCATTATAGCAGCCCGACAACACAAAATTATTATCATGTGGATTTATATCTCGCTTTTCCTCTCCACAACATTGCTGGGAACAGCCGCATCTCAACAGCAGCAAACCCAACAAAACAACACTTTTAGTACCGTAGCCAGGATTTTGATGGGGGGGGTGTTGAGACTGAGTGAAAGAGGGTCTACCCTAGCCAGGCATGTAGCAGGGGGGCCCTAAGGGGCTTCAGCCCCCCGCAAGTCTCAGGGTGGTCCGCGAAAAGGCCGTACAGGTACATTATTTAAACTGTTATGTTTATTCAAATCATGATCTGATCACTATACTCATTATATCCCACATTAATGGGGTTATTGGGATAACAATACAAAAGGTTTGCTAGGGTAGACCCTCTTCCACCCAGTCTCAGCCCCCCGAAACAAAATCCTGGCTACGGCCCTGCTTGGAGGGGAAAAGGGGCGGGGCTATAAGGGTCCCAAAGCGCCCCAGGACAAAGGAGGAGAGAGATCCCCCTCAAGAGGAGCAAACCCGCGCATTATAGCAGCCCGACAACACAAAATTATTATCATGTGGATTTATATCTCGCTTTTCCTCTCCACAACATTGCTGGGAACAGCCGCATCTCAACAGCAGCAAACCCAACAAAACAACACTATTAGTACCGTAGCCAGGATTTTGATGGGGGTGTTGAGACTGAGTGAAAGAGGGTCTACCCTAGCAAACCTTTTGTATCCTTCTCCCAATACCCCCATGCATATTGGATATATTGAGCATGGTGATCAGATCATGATATGAGTAAACATAACAGTTTAAATAATGTACCTTAAGTAAGGCTTATCTCGTGGACTAACCTGAGAATTTCGGGGGGGGGGGGGGGCAACGACCCTGACTACATTATTTATTTATTTATTATTTCAATTTAGTGGATCGCCCTTCCCGAAGCTCAGGGCGATTCACAGCATATAAAACACACAGATTTAAAACATCATAAAACCTCATAAAAACAATTAAAAATCCCAACTTCTTGCGATCCCATAAAACATTATTATCATGTTTATGTTTACTTATACCCCGCTTTTTTCTCTGCCCCAAGGAGACCCAACATTCTTGGTGTCTTGCTTTTTGAAGCCTGTTCCTGGGGTTATTTGGGAGCATTGATTCAAGAAACTGCATTTCTTCTTTGTGGTTATGATCCTGGTTTCCTGTGGGCGAGCAGACGGGGACTGGTGGGTGCCATATGTTGTATATAACTCCAAAAACGGGTGCCATTTTTCCCAATACACCCAGACATAGGGCTAACGTTTGAGAGGCGCCGAAATGCGTCCTGTGGTTGTGACGGAGCTTTCTTTCCAGCCCGCCTTCATTCCCGCGAGGCAGTCAATGCCAGGGCAACCTGAAGGCTCCGTTAGGAGGAGGCAGCCTTGCCACTGCAAACGGTCCCTTGAAGGCAACCCTAGGGCTGATGTGCCCCCCCCGCCCCCCCATAGGGACTGGCCAGAACCTGACGCAACCCGACAAACATGTAAAAACAAAGCCACACACACACACACAATGAGCAATGTTTTTGTCAGGGATGTGTAAAGTGAAAATGCAAGGAATATTATTGTTCCATCAATACAATCAACACCGTTATCATGAGATGTCGGAATATGACACCCAACTGAAGAAGCCCTCTCTCTCGCCTTGTCAGTGTTAACGATGAAGAGTGTGATGGGTCTGAATTTGGGAGGTTGGGATTTAGGGGGGATGATGAGGTTTAGATGTAACTTTAATTAGTTAATAATAATGGATCTTATTGATTAGTCCACAAAATACATTATTATTATTATTGATATTATTAATAATAATGATGATTCGTATATGAATATTATTAATAATTGTATTAATAATGCCTGGCTGAACTTTAAACTCACACCTAATGCTTACTGGGTTTTAATCTTTGTCCTGTATATTTTAATATATGCCTTCCATCGAAATACGTTTTGAGATCTTCATTTTATATAATGTTTTGTAATGAGGCGGGTTTTTTTTGCTGTGTTTTACCTTGTGTCCAGCCAAGCATTATTAATACAATTATTAATAATATTCATATACGAATCATCATCATTAATAATGATAATAATATCCATAATAAGAATACTAATTGTATTTTGTGGACTAATCAATCAGATCCATTATTATTAACTAATTAAAGTTACATGTAAACCTAATCATCCTCCCTAAATCCCAACCTCACAAATTCAGACCCATCACACTCTCCATCTTCATCATCATCATCATCCCCAACCTCTGTTCTTCTCCCACGGAAGTAGGGTATATATACACATTTATATCACAATTGTACTTTTCATTGTGACTTTTTAAAATATCATATAGTCATATCTATGTTCTGTGTCTACAGCAAAGTGAAAAATGTTTGTTTGTATGTTTATTTGTTTGTTTGTTTATATGTATTTTCCAAGATGGTTACCATTTCCAGAGAGCATTGTGACTCCCGCCAACAACGGATCTGGATTATACTTGACACACGTACTCCCCCCTCCCCCGCCCCAATGACCAACGGAACCTAATGGGTTTTTTGGGGTGTGTGGGGTGACCCAGCATGAAGGGAGTTGCAGTTCTATTCTGTGCACCCTGCACCTGTACCTTTTTGTCATAGCCTTAGACTAGTACAATAAACTATTTGATAACTATTTGACCCGGGATGATGGGCATTTTAGTTCACTCAAAATTTAAGAGAATTGCCAAGTTCACCAACATGATGGATCTGGAGGAAACTTGGCACGCATCTAGCCATCATGACTAACTTTGGGAGGCATGGATCTGGGATGCTGGGAGTGGGTTTACCCATATCCTGATGGGTTATCTAACGGGACCATTCATAACACCCCCAAACAGGGCCGTTGCCAGGATTTTGATGGGGGGGGGGTTGATTGGGGGGGGGGCTGAGTCTGAGTGAGAGAGGGTCCACCCTAGCAAACCGTTTGTATCGTTATGCCAATATCCCCATGCATATGGGATAAAGCACAGTGATCGGATCATAATATGAATAAACATAACAGTTTAAATAATGTAGGCCTACCAGTAAGGCTTTCTCGTGGAGCACCCTGAGAATTTCGGGGGGGGGCGGAAGCCCCTCAAGCCCCTCCCCCCGGGCTACATGCCTGCCCCCAAACAATGGCTTTTTCTAATATATAGTGTTACCAGTGTCCTAACCCGGACATCGCCAGGTAACTAAATTAGATTCTTCTACAGATTATATGATTGTTGTGTGTGTGCTTAGTAATATTTTAAGACCCAGTCTGCCACTGAACGGACCCACGGGGGTGGGGTGGGGGTGGGGACGACGAAATACGGGTGAGTCCTAATTTCATAGAATTACAGGACTCTAGGGTTGGAAGACACCCCCAATTGGGGACCATTTGGTCCAACTCCTTGCCATGTAGGCAGGCATGTAGCCAGGGGGGGGGGCTAAGGGGGCTTCAGCCCCCCCCCCCGAAATTCTCAGGGTGGTCCGCGAAAAGGCCTTACTGGTACATTATTTAAACTGTTATGTTTATTCATATCATGATCTGATCACCATGCTCATTATATCCCACATTAATGGGGTTATTGGGATAACAATACAAAAGGTTTGCTAGGGTAGACCCTCTTCCACCCAGTCTCAGCCCCGAACCAAACTCAGCCCCTCCCCCCCCGAATCAAAATCCTGGCTACGGCCCTGCATGTAGGGAAAGCACAAGCGAAGCATTCCCGACAGATGGCCTCCGCTCAGGGCCGTAGCCAAGATTTTTATTCGGGGAGGGGGAGGCTGAGTTTGATTCGGGAGGAGGCTGAGTCTGAGAGAGGGTCTACCCTACCAAACCTTTTGTATCGTTATCCCAATACCCCCATGCATATGGGATATATTGAGCATGGTGATCAGATCATGATATGAATAAACATAACATTTTAAATAATGTACCAATAAGGCGTTCTCGCGGACCACCCTGAGAATTTCGGGGGGGGGGGGGGCGCTGAAGCCTTTGCTTTAAGCCTCCAGAGAAGAAGACTCCGCCAGGCACCGTGACAGCAGCACTAGGAAGGTCTTTTTAATGTTTAGGAGGCAACCCCCCCCCCCCCGCCCCGCGTCTCTTAAGGGGAAACCGGCTTTAGAACCAAAGAGAATTCCTTGAAACCCTGGGGCGAATTCAGGGCCCGTGGAGGAGAGCATGGATCGACGCTGCTCCGGGAGCCACACCGTCAGGTCCCTGGGAAACCGAGCGAGGGACACAGCTTGTTCAATATCGTTCCGCTTCTCTGTGACCGAAATCCGAATGAGAAGGTGTCCAGAAGGGGCGGGGAAAGGGACTCGGGGGCGATATCATGGAAGAGGAGGCGGCCACGGCGGCCATGTAAACAAACGCGCTTCCGTTGTTCGGAAACGCTCTTCTGAGAAATGGCTCAGGGTTGGGGGGGGGGGGGAGAAGGAGGGGCCCTTTGTGGGACAGCAGTAGGGATGTGATAGGAAGATCACACAGATAGATAGATAAGATTAGACAGAGAGAAGTGTGAGAAAGTAGATCAGATAGACTGATAGGTGAGAGAAAGAGGAAAAATATTACAGGCTCATAGAGGTGAGAGAGATGTGATAGAAAGGTAGAGATATAAGTGTGACAAAGTAGATTAGGTAGACTGATAGGTAACAGAAAGAGAAAAATATTAAAATAAAATATGATAGAAAGACGAGGGAGGAGATATACTAGACAGATTAGTCAGATTGAAAGATGAGAGAGAGGTGACAGAAAGATTAGATCAAGAGAAAGATGAGAGGGGGATAGAAAGATTAGGTAGACAGATGAGTGGATTATATATGTGTGTGTGTGAGTGTGTGTCTTAGAAAGTAGATACTGATTAGATAGATTGATAGGTGAGAGAGACTGATAGAGATATCAGAGATGAGACAGAGAAAGAGAGGTGATAGAAAGGAGTGGCTATTGAACTCTTTTATGTGTTTTAGCTAGATGAGCACTGAGTATATATATAAAATATCAATCAATCAATATGTGTGTGTATTAGAAAGTAGATAGATTAGATAATTAGACTGGGAGGTGAGACAAGAGAGAGTAATATTATCGATAGAGATGTGATGGAAAGATTAAATAAATGGATAGATCAGAGGTGATGGAAAAATTGATAGATAAAGATGAGAGAGATGAAAGAAAAACTAGATAGATAAATGGATGAGTGAATAAGGTGTGTGTTAACAAGTAGATAAGATAGATTCGATAGATTGATAGGGGAGGGAGAAATATTACAGACAGAGATGAGAGAGAGGCGATAGATTAGAGAAATGGATTGACTGATTGAGAGGGAGGGGGAGTGAGAGAGAGCAGAGGATAGAGATGAGAGAGGTGATAGAAGGACTAGAGAGAAAGAGAGAGAGATTCTAGATAGATATGAGAGGGAGAGAGAGAGATTCTAGATAGATATGAGAGAGAGAGAGAGATGTGATAGAAAGGCTATAGATAAAGAAAGAGATGATAGAGAACCGCAAGAGCGTCTTGGGTGCCGGGTCTGGGGGCTCCCTGGTGGCGCTTCCCGGGAAGGCGAGACAGGGTGGGGCGGGGGCCTCTCACGGCGTCACCCCTGCCCCCCCCTGCTGTCCTTCCTGGGGGCCTCAAGAGGTGGGCGCCGCCTGTCACTGACGAGACCTTTCACTTCGGGTTCAGTTCGGAGGGGCTGCCGCGCTCCAAGGCCCACCTTGAAGGAATGAGAAAGGGCGCGCGTGGGGGGGGGGGGAGGCCCGTTAGATTCCGGAAATCCTCTTTGTCAAGAAGAAGCCCGGTGCTTGGGACGGGGAGGGACGGGGGGAGTCTTCTACCCAGGAATCCACCGGGGCGCCCTTTCCACCGCCACCCACCCACCCCTTCGCCACGAGTGCCGTGGGCCCTTGGCACTGTAACCCCCCTGTCCAGGGCTGGAGCCGGAGACTGGGTGGAAGAGGGTCTACCCTAGCAAACCTTTTGTATTGTTATCCCAATAACCCCATTAATGTGGGATATAATGAGCATGGTGATCAGATCATGATATGAATAAACATAAGTTTAAATAATGTACCAGTAAGGCCTTTTCCCGGACCACCCTGAGAATTTCGGGGGGGCTGAAGCCCCCTTAGCCCCCCCCCGGCTATATGCCTGCCCCTGTCCCCTCTCTTGTAAGACCCCCCTCGATTGTAAAGGAGGCACCCCCATTCCCGTACCACAACCTCCAACAACAACAACAAAAAGGCACGCCTGCCATTCTAAGAAGCACCCCATTTTAGAGATATTTCCCTAGGAAAAGTAAGTCTTAGGATGGAAGATCTTTGGTCCAAAAAAATGTTTACCTTGTCAGAGCTGCTGCTGCCGCCGCCGCCGCCTCGCTTGCAATGCCTCCGGCCCCTTCGGCGCCTCAAATGACATTCCCGGAGGGAGGCATCGGGGCCCCAAGCGAACCTGCTGCTTGTTGGTTTGGGAGGGAAAGGCAAGGGGGGGGGAGTAGGGGAGACACAGAGAAATCCGGGGGTCGGAAAGGGATGGGGCGGGCTCTTCAACAGACAGCCGCTCGCTAGAAGTCGATCCGCATCGTTTTCATCGCGGAGAGGGAACGCAGAAGGAGGCGGAGGGGAGCCCGGATGCCGACACTGCTGCTCATGGTCTCGTCGCGGGAAAAGACACCCCAAAGCGCGCGGGACGGTCCACGGAGGGGCTCTGGAGGCAGAGAGAGAGAGAGGGAGAGAGAGGGAGGGAGGCGAGGAGGAGGAAGAGGGCGCGCATCCAATAACAAAAGAGAGGCCGAGGAGGAGGAGGAAGGCGGCGGCGGCGGGGCTCCTCTCCTCCACCGGGAAAAGGAAAAGGAAAAGGAGGAGGAAGCGCTGCTGCCGTCTCGGGTCTCGAAGCCGATCACTCTGATTCGTTCTTCGTGGGAGGGGGGGGGGGCTTTCCCTTTCCGCCCCTGATGCTGCTGCTGCTACTCCATCCAGAGCCCACCCACCGGCCTACCTCGCTATACAGGCGAACGGAGGAGGGAGGCAGGGAGCGGGGGGAGGCCATGGGGAGGGGTCTACTTCTGCCTCCCTCCTCCCCCCCCTCCGGATTTAAGGAGCCCCTTCCTCGCTCCAACCCCGAGCCAGGCGCCCAGACTGTTTCTCAGGTTGTCAGGTATCGGGCCTGCCCGGGGAACCCTCAGGGACCCCAAACCCCCTCCTCAAAGAAGAGACCAGGCTCGGCTCAGAACCGCCTCCTGCTTGCTGGCCCTTCTTCTTTTTCTTTTCGATTTCGGAATCCTTCCACATACAGGCACAGTCCCCGATTTACAAACAGCCCACTTCCAAACGACTCCTCCGATCCAAATTAACCGGGGTTGAAGTAACAAATCATCTCTTGGGCGCCACTTGGTTCATTCGCAACACGATGATGTCTTAACAATAACTTGAATAAGTGTTACGCACCCACCCCTCCCACTCACCAATATGGAAAATATCAATTTAAAAAATATGATGTTCTGTATCCGGGCAGTCCCCAAGTTACAAACATCCCCCTTACAAATGACTCACAGTTAAGAACGGAGCTGGGACAACAGGAAGTGAGAGGAATCTACCCCACGGAAGGGAAATTCTCTCCAGGAATCATGAGTGGAAAGAGCCTCCAGGGTTCTGGCTCCGCTCCCATTCTCCAATAACAGGAGAAACCTGAAGGGTTTGCCTCCTCGACATTTTAAGGTTGCAAACATTGGTCTGCAATAGATTCTCGGCAGCTTCACATGGAGATTGCGGGGGGAAACAATCCGAGGCTCCTGCAAGAGCAACACATGCTGCTGGCCAGGCATGTAGCCAGGGGGGCTAAGGGGCTTCAGCCCCGAAATTCTCAGGGTGGGCCGCGAAAAGGCCTTACTGGTACATTATTTAAACTGTTATGTTTGTTCATATCATGATCTGATCACCATGCTCATTATATCCCACCTTCATGGGGTTATTGGGATAACAATACAAAAGGTTTGCTAGGGTAGACCCTCTTCCACCCAGTCTCAGCCCCCCCCGAACCAACTCAGCCCCCCGTCCCCCTGAATCAAAATCCTGGCTACGGCCCTGCTGCTGGCACATCCTTGAAGGGCACACTCCTGGAAGCTTTGAAGCTGTTTCCCAACAAAGTTTCTCTAAGCAATTTTCTTTTAAAAGCGAACGGGGATCAGGTGACATAATATATGTGTGTGTGTGTGTGGGGGGGAGGTAATAATGGTCACAACAAGTTTAAAAAATAGTAAACACCAAATGTATGGTTGCCTGTATATTTCAAAAATGTAGTACAGGCAGCCCCCATGTTCGGAACAAGATAGATTCTGTCACAGTGGTCCCTGGCCAATGTGGTCCCTGGTTGATTGATGCTCTGTAGAGGTTGTTTTATGTGTAGTTGCTGTGTTTTATGTTTTAATACTGCTGTATTACATTGAGTAGTTGATGTTTTATATGTTTTATGTAAGCCGCCCCGAGCCAGCTCGAAGGAGCGGTATATAAAAGTGAACAATAAAGAAAGAAAGAAAGAAAGAAAGAAAGTATGTTTGTTCTTAAACTGATTTTGTTTTTAAATAGAAACAGGTATATTTTTAAAGGTGTAGTTCTAGCCATCTATCTATCTATGTTTGGCTTTGCATCCCTGAGATGTTTCCTTTGCTGCTTGTGCTTTGTTCAAAGGATTTCACCTCCGTTTTTGTCCCTGTGAGAATTGGATTCTGGAAATTTGGAAACAAGGATTGGTGAAAAAAATTCAGTGGAGACCCCTTTCTCCCATGATCACTCTTTCAGGATTAAATTTCCCTTCTGAGGAGTAGCTTTCTCTCACTTCCTGTTGTTTCTCCCCGTTCTTAACTAGGAGTCGTTTGTAAGTCGGATGTTTGTAACTCGGGGGACTGCCTGTATACAGAATGCAATAATTTTATGAATGAACCAAGTTGCACCCAAGAGATTATTTGTTCATAAAACCACCGTTAATTTGGATGGAGGACATTACAGCTGGCACTTTCAGCCACACTGTATGCCTTCTCTTGCATACAGAGGGGAATTAATGACCTGTTAAGGGATCTCTAAAAAAGTAGAGAGAGCAAGATGGCCCAGGATATAGAAAACAATGTTTTTATTGCGTAAAACAGATGAATTAAAGGTGCTCTCTGTGGCTGAGAAAGAATAATAGATTCACAGAGAGAAACTCTTCATACTCAGAGGTAGCAGCATATAGGGATGGTCTCAATAATTGCCTAAGCTGTCAGTTGTGCAATTACTTTGAAATAATGTCCACTGTCTCCTGCATAATTTCAAAAACAATATACTCATTTAAGTAATTGCTTATTTAACATTTATATATCATTTCCCCAGGTATTGAAAGTGTTCCAAGTTCAAATGAAAGGAAAATGGTTGAAACAAAGAAATAAACCAATCTATGTTATTTATTTGATACTTTTGAGACAGTAAAAATTAATATATTCATCTAAAGCAGTGGTTCTTTCTATTTTAATTTTTTTTTTAAATTTCAGTTTCCTTTTGGATTAATTTCCAAAACTTTTTCGCTTTGGGACAGGTCCACCATATATGGAAAAAGGTTCCTCTTTTCTCCTCACAGTTCCAGCATTTAGGGCTTAAGTTCTTATACATTTTAGCCAGTCTTTCAGGTGCTAAATGCCACCTATATATTATTTTCATCCAGTTTTCCTGGTATGAAAAGCCCAATATTTCCCTCATATTATTTTTCCATATTTGTTTCCAATTTTCCTTACTGATTTAATATCCTATATTTTTAGACCATTTTCCATATATTCTCTGTTTTGAGTGTTTTCCGTGTCCCATTTTAACAATAGTTTATAAATTTTACCTACTAGTTTAATATCATCTCCCCACAGAATTTCTTCCAATTCATTGAGACCCTCTTCGAATCCCACCCCTTCATCTATCCTAATTTTTTCCCTTACTTGTAGATAAGAAAACCAGTTCATTTTCCTTCCCTCATTTTCTAACACATCTTTTCCCTTCAAAATATATTTCTGTCCATCCCAGGATAAGAGATCCTTGTAGGTCCACCAGATATTATCCTCTAACTGCCTTATCCTGATTGCCTCATTTGGCGAAGTCCAAAGAGGTATCTTGCAATTTAACTTCTTATCTATATATTTTTTCCAAATTTTTAACAGTGGGTACTTTATATAATGATTATTAAAGTTTGAATCCATTTTCAATTTGTTGTAACAGAGAGATACCCGTGTAATCCAAATTTTAGTTCATGACCTTCCAGATTCAACAATACATCTTTTGTTGTTGTTAAAGCAGTGGTTCTTAACCTGTGGGCTGTGACAATTAAGACCACCAGTGAGCTTTGATTTTATTTTATTTTATTTTATTTTAAAATTTTTATTTTATTTTATTTTTTTTTTTTATTTTATTTTATTTTATTTTTTTATTTTATTTTATTTTTTTTATTTCTGCTCCTTTCGTGCTGCCTGCCACTCCTTCCCTGTCGCTTGACCAGCCCTGACACCTTGGATAGACCACATCAGTGTTTCTCAACCTGGGGGTCGGGACCACCAGGGGGGTCACGAGAGGGTTTCAGAGGGGTCGCCAAAGACCATCAGAAAATATGCATTTCTGCTGGTCTTAGGAAAACCTTTGGCAGAGAAGGTTGAAGATCTCTCCGCTTTTCTTTCTCTTTCTTTTTGGAAACAGACAGCAAATTCTCCCACCTAAAGCTCTCCTCTGCTGTGATTGGCAGGCCTCCCAACCAAGGGGAGGGCTGATTCTGAGACTCCAAGCAGAGAGGGGAGAGCAAGCGTGCTTGGCGCATGTGTGTGAGGTGGGATGGAGGCTCATGCCAGCTAGTTCCTTCAAGGCATGAGGGTTCTGTGTAGGAATGTTGACCCAATTCTATCATTGGTAGGCTGCAAGGGGCTCTTTGATTGTAGATGAACTATAAATCCCAGCAACTACAACTCCCAAATGTCAAGATCTATTTTCCCCAAACTCCACCAGTGTTCACATTTGGGTATATTGAGGATTCGTGTCAAGTGTGGTCCAGATCCATCCTTGTTGAGTCTATAGTGCTCTCTGGATGTAGGTGAACTACAACTCCCAAACTCAAGGTCAATGCCCACCAAACCATTCCAGTGTTTTCCGTTGGTCATGGGAATGTTGAGTGCCAAGTTTGTTTCAATTCCATTGTTCATGAGTTCAGAATGCTCTTTGATTGTAGGTGAACTATAAATCCCAGCAACTACAACTTCCAAATGTCTAGAGGAAGACTATGAAGGGGAATTGCTGTCCTTTTTATTACGGATATAACCTTTTCAGCACATCTGTTTTGGTCACTTTCTTAGGCAATATCTACATTCTAATATCTATATCTATATATATCTACTCTGTTTAACTTTAAATTCATTGCTCCATTGAAATAATCACTCCTCAGATGGTATCCTTCTATAAATCCTTCAGTTGCTTTTGTCAACCTTTTAGAGAACAATGTCGAATTGCATTAATGTTAAAATTCAAGATAGTTTTTAACAACTGTAAATAATACTATTTCAGAACACAACCTTAATGTTCTCATCTCAAAAATCCTGCCATAGTGAATTACTTGTAACAATAGAGACAACCTCCTTTTTAATTTTATATCCAAAGAATAAACTTTTCCCAAGCTCATGCTTTTTGTGCTCGTTCTCATATATCCTTTTTAATATTCCTGTTGTTATTCAAGCCCATTGTATGGATAGAGTTAATATTGATTAATCCTACAATCAAATGGATTATTGGTTTGCATTATCCTGTAACTAAATCTCTAGGAAAGTTCAAAGTCTGAGGGGAAATGCGACTCTGGTAACACTTTGAAACACTTTTGACTATATAGAGTATGGCCTCATTCCAACTCCCTTTAGCACGGTGAGAGTACCCCCCATGCAAACATATGCCATGGCAGCACTCTGCAACCCCCCTGTAGCATAGCCAGATTGTACAACATATGTCAATGATTTGATGCCATTGCACAATACACCATACATCATACAAAATTACAATGCAAAATGTGCAATTTCTTTGCAATTTCACTACCTCTGCTATCAGCAGAGTTACACTGAACTGCCATGGCTCCATCCTATAGAATCCTGGAAATGGTAGTTTTGCAAGGTCTCTAGCCTACTCTGCCAAACAATGCTGGGGCCCCACCAAACTCTAACTCCCAGGACTATATAGCACGGCAGTTAAAGTGGTATCAAACATTAATTAATTATGTATTATTTATTAAGTAAGTTTTTAAAAAAACCAAGGCAGTGAACCCTTCTGTTTTCCTAATAATGAAAAAGCTTCATGTTCTTTCCTGGAAAATGGCTTCAGAGATACCAGTGTGGGCGAATGCTTAAAAGCTCATTCATTTCATCTTGTATTTGGATTACCTTGGTCTCTGATGGGGTCTTGGAAGCATGCTTCTTCCCAGACAATTTTGCAGTCCAGATTTATGGTATTTGTTTTAGTGTTTAGGTTTACACAATCACTTTGTGGTTGTCATTTAAATTAAGAAAGAAAATTAAGTCAAGGAGTAAAGACAGTCGTAATAAGAGTGAGGATGCAGTCTGGTTTGGGCTGCATTCATAATTCAGCATCCACTTATCGTGACATTTCTGAGAAAAGTGCAGACGCTTCTGAACTATCGTTAGTATTTCTGGTTTGTGACTTGTTTCTCCTACATAACTGTGTTAGCAATGTTAGGGCAAGGAGAAGTCCCCATACTAGCCTAACATCTCACTATTGGGCCTCTTTATTCATTTTCTGATGGTTTATTTTATATCCTCATTGTATTGGTGGGTCTTTTGCTGATATGTTCAATGCTGTAATGCAATGGGATCTTTAAAGACACTGACAACTATCCCATCCCTCAGTATGGTAGAAACCAGCTACAAATGCAACATTAGTACTGGGAAGTACATTAAAAGGACATTATAATAGATTCTTATATGTTGGAAAGTTTGGCTATGTTCTTCAGTAGCTCAAAGATTTAATAATAGCATGCCCAGGCTACTAACAATGGCTACTAATTCATGGGTGCTCAATATAGCAGCTCTACTTAGCTATTGTCAGTAGTAGCATATGTTCCTTCAGACATATGCTCCTTCATTTCTTTGGCAGAGGACTTTCAGCCATCTGTTCTTAGTCCCAAGTACATACATATGCATACACGAATGAAGGCAGGACTCACAGCGCTGTTACACAACGTATTTACACATTGTTGTCCAACAAAATGGAGGAGAGCTGCTTCAGATATGGGTAAATTAGCAAAAGCATGGATTGTTAGTCCAAATAAATGGGCATTGTACAGCTTTTGCCCTTAATACATGCATTAACAAAGATGAAGAATAGTTTGCTTGGTATAGCAGCTCACCAGCCCCTCTATATGCTGCATTGATTTATATAAAATGTGAACCAATCAAGTGATTGAAACAGGACTATGGTAGGAAACCATGGCTGCAATTTAGCATGGCTCAGGCCCCTTCTACATTGTCATATTCTTAGATTCAGATTATCTGCTTTGAAACTGGATTATATGGCAGTGTAGACTCATAACAATCAGTTCAAAGCAATGTGGATTATCTACTTTGATAATCTGGATTATATGGCTGTATATAAGGGGCACGCAAAAGTACTACACAAAAGGCAATTTTCGATATAAAATAATTATATTAACGTTAATATAATTATTTTTATATTGAAAATTGCCTTTTGTGTAGTACTTTTCCATTTACGCAACCCATGCTCTGTTTATATTGTGTATATAAGAGGCCTCAGTGAAACTAATGTTACATGGAATTATTTACCACTCCCTGTCTCAACCACAGAGCCATTGAAATTCCACTCCATGGTCATTGGTGGAGAGCAAGGGAAACATTTGGTTATGTCCCCATAGTCATATGTGAAGCGAGATTGTAGTTATATGCTTCCACAAATATCCAACACCACATTTTCTACCAAGAACTGTACGTTCATTCTGAAGAGAAGGCCTTTGCTTGCTACAGAGGACAGAAAGAGAACACGGCCTCTGTTCAGACACAAATAGGCATTACCAGGTGTAAGATTAATAAGTTATGGCTGCATAACTGCAGGCCAACCAAAGAGTCCTAAGCACTCCTTGGTTATGTGACTTGAGCCAGGTTGGCACCAAACAAAGAGAATAATAGGCTGGCTTTGGAGAATGAAAATAAAGTCCAGGAAAGCCCTGAACTGTTTGCGACCTGCCTACCTGCGTGGCAGCATTTCTGTCTGCGAACCCAGGAAATCTCTCTGTTCATCTGGAGAGACCCTACTCTCGCTCCTGCTGCCTTTGCAGGTGCGGTTGGTGGGGATGAGGGAGAGGGCCTTCTCTGTAGTGGCCCCCTGACTCTGGAACGCGCTTCCCAAGGACATCAGACAAGCCCCCACTTTGGCAGTTTTTAGGAGGAGCCTGAAGACTTGGCTGCTCCAATGTGCCTTCCCTGAATAAAGTAAATAATGCCCTGCTGTGTGCAATCCTGCAAATGTCCTCAGAAGCACTTTAATTACCTGTTGGGTGTCTTCCCCACATTGTCCTTGAAACCTTCCTTCTATACAATCTACCTCTGTCTGTATCCAACATTTATTTATTTAAATTGTAATTCACATTGGGCCTGCCCAAAATGGTTTTTAATTTTGTCTGTTATTGCTTATGTTAAGTTTTATTGATTGTATTGTTTTATAAATGCTGTTGTGTTGTTATTATGTCTTGTTGCTTTTGGCCTCATGTAAGCCGCCCCGAGTTATTTATTTATTTATTATTTTGCATTTGTCTGTGGCCCCCCCAAACGGCTCGGGGCGACTTACAACAGTTCGTAAAATACAATTGTCAGATAACTCATAATAACTCACAGTAATACCATTAAGATGGAATTACAATTAGAACAGTTGAAGCAACAAATGGAGTCGCAGTGGGCTGACAGCTAGGCGGTGTGAGCTACAGTTTAGCTAACTCTGAAGGCTTGTTGGAACAGCAATGTCTTAACTGCTCTCCTGAACGGGAGGAGGCCCTGGGTGCCACGGATGCCGGCGGGCAGTGCGTTCCACAGGGTTGGGGCTGCAACAGAGAAAGCCCGGAGGCGGATTGCGGACAGATGGTAGGTCCTCACATTTGGGATGACCAGGAGGTTTAGCTCTTCGGAGCGCAGTGATCTGGTGGGATGATATGGGACAAGGCGGTCCCGCAGGTACACTGGCCCCAGACCATGTAAGGCCTTAAAAGTCAGGACTAACACTTTGAAGGCAATCCGGCATTCAATTGGGAGCCAGTGCAGTTCGCGCAGGATTGGCGTGATGTGGTGGCCAATCGGGACCCCTGCCAGGAGTCGCGCTGCAGCGTTCTGCACCAGCTTGAGTCTCCGGATTACCGACAGAGGAAGGCCAATGTTCCTTTGGGAGATGGGACGGGGTATAAATAAAGTTAATAAATAACTAAATTATTAAATTATTTACGGCACTGCTATACCGTCCTTTTCAGCCCAAGGGCGACTCAGGGTGGTTTACAATTGGAAATAATTCAAGACCACAACACAGTTAACAATAAAAAAACAACCATAAAAGCATTAAACAATTAACATACAATACAAATCTAAAGTTAAAAAAATATTACAAAACATTAAAATACCATAAAAGCCTTAAAAACATTCTTGTAAGCATTGCCATGTTGTGTTATTATTTAATTTCATCATCGGGTAATTCCGAAAGTTCGTAAAACAATGCTGTGCTCAGAAAAGCCTGTTCGAAAAGTCAGGTTTTCACCTGCCTTCGGAAAGACAGCAGGGAAGAGGCAAATCTTATATCCCTAGGTAGGGTGTTCCACAGTTGAGGGGCCACCACCGAGAAGGCCCTGTCTCTCATCCCCACCAAACACATCCACACACCTCCCCGGAAGATCTTAATATCCTAGTTGGTTCATAGGGAGAGATACGTCCGGATAGGTAAGTTGGACTGAAACCGTTTAGGGCTTTATAGGCTAAAGCCAGCACTTTGAATTGTGCCCGGAAGCAAACTGGCAGACAATGGAGCTGGTGCAACAGAGAAATTGTGTGCTCCCTGAGCCACACGCCCTCTAGCCTCCTCTTCTTTCGCTTCATCGCTGCCAGCTCTTCGTTGAACCTAGGGGCTGGTTTAGCTCGGTTACTTGAGAGGGGGCGTTCCGGAGCAAGCGAGTCTATTGCCCTAGTCATCTCCCCCTTCCAGAGAGTGACCAGGGTATCAACAGGATTACCTACCAAGGTGGCGGGAAACTCCCCAAGTTCTTGGCCATTTCATAGGACCCAACTGAACCGTCTATGCAGAGCAAAAGCAACTGAGAACATTATTGCTATTCAAATCAAAATATATGATGATGGTGGTTCAGGTGGTAGTTAAAGACAGAGATAAGCATAAGTGATGGAAAACCATCAGGACTAGGCTGCATTTACCACCAATACTTTGAATTGTCTAATTTAAAAACACTTGTGTATGTTTGTTGACTGCCAAAGATATCTGGCAAACATTTTCAGGTTGACTGGGACAAAACCCATGACTTCCTGGAGAATGTGATAAGTAGGTTTATATCACATTCTGAGATTGCACTGCAATCTTCCATGAAATATAAAGGAAGCATAAAATAATTAGGAAAGGCATATATTTTGAGTATGTCCTGAATGCCTGATTTAGATGTATTTCATTATAGTTTACATTTTTTATCTAACACACTTAGTCAGGACATAATAAAAAGTATTTCAGAAAAAATATGTAAAATTAAAATCCAGACAGCAGAAAGGCACAACTGTAACATGAGATTTAATTATTAAAATAAATCGTAAACAGCACCAGTATTAGAAAACAAACTACAACTGCAGACAAAAGCCCAAAGGTAAGTGCAGACATTATTTATTAAAATCTGTAGTGTAGCTGCTTCAGGATAAATGTGGGGAAGAATGCGGTTAAGCAAATCCTGTAGTAAAATAACAAGAGAAACATTAGAAAGATACAACCAAGGCTTTTCATATCTGTAGTATACAGGAAACAAGATGCATTTGAACTTCTAATATGGGAAAATAAATATGACTTGATAGGTATAGTTGAGATTTAGTGAAATGTCTCCCATGATTGCAATGCCACAATTGAAGGGTATAATGCCTTCAAAAACAATGTATGCAACAGAAAGGCAAAGGACGTAATGTCATATGTCAAAAGGGTGTAGAATTGCATAGAAATAAAAAAAAATGGATATGATAGTTCTGCTGTTGCATTTAAGTCAAAATAAGCAGAGAAACAAAAATAAAGATTGCACATCCAAAACCAAGACACTTTCCAAGGCGGAGAGTGATGGGAAGGAGTAAATTATGAGATAAAGCTTGTGCTGGGAAAGACTGGGATTCTGCTCTAGCCAATCTTACTATAGTGGTGTATGTCTGCCTTCAATGGTCATGGTTTCCAAAATTCCTGAACATGCATGAACATATTTGGCCCTCCATATTCATGTTAGGAGTGTGTGAAATGGCAGAAATCTGTTATGTTTTCATTTTGAATTTCAAGTCCCTTGCCCTTTTCTGTTTTCAGGAAGGTTCTTGGAGACTAGGAGGGGGGGGGGGGCTGTTTGGATTTGGGATCCAGACAGGGGCGGTCTAAGGTAATTTTAAATGGTAGGCGAACATTATTTTGGTGCCCCCCCCCCCAAAACATTATTTTGCCCCCCCATGTAAAACAAATATACAATTATAATATCACAATACCATTAGTAGTATTACATTGTATCAATGTATATACAATATATTGTACCATACTCATACTATATTATATCATAATTATATTATACTACATTACAATATAATTATATTATAATATATTGACATTATAATACAATATAACATTCTATTATATTATTATTATTATAAAATAATAAATAAAATTATTTATTTCAATAAAATTATCCTCTAATAAATATTTTCATTACTCCTATAAAACTCAAATAACCCAAAATAAACTAAAATAAAATATATATTACTATTTTGTACAATATCACTATACTGCAATATTGTTTGTAATATTGCAGGTAATATAAAATATATCATTATTCTATTGTTATATTGTATTTTTATTATATTGTATGACAATATTAAGCAGAACTGTATAATAATCAACAAGAAATGCAATGTAAATGCATCAAAATCAGAATATATTACCTACCACCCGTCTCATAATCCATAGGAGTCTCCCATAAGTCCAAAATTAGGATCCCAATGTAAATGTAAATAGAAAAACAGCCAAAATGTTAAAATGAGGTCGAATACAGGCAGTGCGGCCTGGGCAAACTTGGGCCCTCTCTCCCTCCTTCTAAGTGTTTTGGCCTACAACTCCCACAACTCCTCATAGCCTCAGGCCCCTCAGGTCTAGACAGAAATAGAGCCGAAGAAAGGAAGGAGGGAGAGAAGAGGTCACAGAGGAGGAGGAGGAGGAGGAGGAGGAAAGCCCTTCATTCATTCCTTCACTTACACTTCCTTCATTGATTCTTTTCTCCTTCCCGCAAACGTCTTGCGCGGTGGAGACAAAGGGAGAGGGGAAGCACTCCCTGCCTGACCGATAGGGAGTGCTTTGCTTACAGGCTTCTGCACAAGGGAGCTACTGGGCATGCGGGAGGTTTTCGCGCATGTGCAGTTGCTCTTGCACTCAACTTCAGTTCTGGAGCAACTGCGCCTGCGCGAAAACCTCCGTGCATGCCCAGAAGCGGCGGCGGAGCGCACAAGGCCGGGGCCCAAAAGCAGGCAGCTGTGGCACTGCCTGAGGAACATCGGCAGGGCCAGAATGGCGCCCCATGTGACCAGGATGGCGCCCCCTTCCCAGATGGCGCCCTAGGCGGCCGCCTACTTGGCCTACTTTGTAGGACCGCCCCTGGATCCAGAGAATCTTCCTGAAAATAGAACCGGGGGGAGGGGGCACACCTGAATTTCAAAATGAAAACAGAATGAAAACAGAACAGATTTCTGTCATTTTGCACACCCCTAATTCATGTGCCTGGGATTTATGGGTTGGCCATTCCCTTCAAAGCCTGCCTCGTGTACATTGTCACCACAGCCTTGGACTTTGAGAGGGGGGAACCCCAGATATTGTTATAGCTGCTTCAAATCACCACCCAAGGCCTGGGGCTGCTGTGTGAATGTGCACACAGTGATCTCATTTACCAGTTACTTACTCATTTACAGGGGCGGTCCTACAAGGTAGGCCAAGTAGGCGGCCGCCTAGGGCACCATCTGGGAAGGGGGCGTCATCCTGGCCGCATGGGGCGCCATCCTGGCCCTGCTGATGTTCCTCAGACAGCGCCGCAGCTGCCTGCTTTTGGGCCCCGGCCTTGTGTGCTCCGACGCCCCTTCTGGGCATGCACGGAGGTTTTCGGCGCAGGCGCAGTTGCTCCAGAGCTGAAGTTGAGCGCAGGAGCAACTGCACATCCGCGAAAACCTCCCCGCATGCCCAGTAGCTCCCTTGCGCAGAAGCCTGTAAGCAAAGCACTCCCTATCGGGCAGGTAGGGAGTGCTTCCCTCTCCCTTTGTCTCAGCCGCGTTTGCAGGGAAGGAGAAAAGAATCAGTGAAGGAAGTGTAAGTGAAGGAATGAATGAAGGGCTTTCCTCCTCCTCCTCCTCTGCGATCTCTTTCTCTCCTCCTTCCTTTCTTCGGCACTATTTCTGTCTAGACCTGAGGGGCCTGAGGCTATGAGGAGTCCACACCACCTAGAGGGAGGGAGGGCCCAAGTTTGCCCAGGCCGCGCTGCCTGTATTCGACCTCATTTGAACATTTTGGCTGTTTTTCTATTTACATTTACACTGGGATCCTAATTTTGGACTTATGGGAGACTCCTATGAATTATGAGACGGGTGGTAGGTAATATATTCTGATTTTGATGCATTTACATTGCATTTCTTGTTGATTATTATACAGGGGGGGGGGCTGAGACTGGGTGGAAGAGGGTCTTCCCTACCAAACCTTTTGTATTGTTATCCCAATAACCCCATTAATGTGGGATATATTGAGCATGGTGATCAGATCATGATATGAATAAACATAACAGTTTAAATAATGTACCAGTAAGGCCTTCTCGCGGATCACCCTGAGAATTTGGGGGGGGGGAAGCCCCCGTAGCCCCCTGGCTACATGCCTGGGTATAATATATTGTATATTCATTGATACAATATAATACTACTAATGGTATTGTGATATTATAATTGTATATTTGTTTTACATGGGGGCAAAATAATGTTTTTTTGGGGGGGCACCAAAATAATGTTCGCCTACCATTTCAAATTACCTTAGACTGCCCCTGCTCATTTACCTTGCTGTGGATTTCCGGAGGTGGTTGGTAGGCCATTGCTGTGGATCCACCACCCCTTCCAGCTTTGGGGGAGATGGAGGAACAGCTGTCTTCTTCTCCAACCATCCCTGGCAGCCAGCCAGTACATAGGTTACTTAAGTTGATTGGCTCACTAGTCCCCCACGTCTTTCAAACCCACAGTTGCAGTGACCTGCTTTGCCAACCTATTCTGGCAGGCAGGCAGCGCATAGGATGCCTACCTGCCAGAGTGGGTTGGCAAAGGGGCTCATTGCTATTCTGCCCCTCTCATGGCTTAAGAAGAGGGGATATCTCCAGGGGATGGAGTAAAGGGACCTGCTGCTACTTTGCCGTAAGAGATGGAAGAACAGTAGCAAGCCCCTTTGCCTACTCCTCTTGCAGCCCGCCAGTATCTAAGTTTCCAGAACTGGCTGGCAAAGAGGATTGCTGCTGCTGCACCCTATCACCCTGACATTTTGGGAGACATGGAGTAAGAACAACACCTTAAACCAACCCACCCACTAGCTCCTTAAGGAAGCCTTGTTCCACTCTGAAGATATTAGCGGTGTTTCTACTTTTTCAGGGTTCCTGTACTCCTAACCACTGTGAATGTTGAGGGCTGCTTGTAGAGAGAAAAAGGAAAGCAGATAATCCTAACTAGCTATCCTGTTATGCCTGTTAAAGCACCCAGGCATAAGTCTGGCCACCAAAAGAGAAATCAGAATGAAAGGGGATTCATTTTGGTAAAAGAGTTCAGTTGTTTACTGCTGCAAGGCTTACTGGACCTGGTTGTTTCATCTCTGTGTTGTTATTTTTGAACAAAATGTTTGCTGAAATACATTCTTTTCTTTTCTTTCTTTTTTGCAGTATAGGAAGCTGTCCCTTTGTTACTAAGGTTTATATTGAGAAGTTATGTTCACAATTAATCGATTCCATTATCTGACATTTATTAATATTCTCTGTGGTTTAAAAAAAAGAAATTACCCAATTTAAATCTGTAAGAGGTCATCTTTTATTCTATGACTGCAACCAAGCAATCTCAGGCTTGGTTTTAGTGAAATCATTGGAGCAATCTAGGTAAATAATATCTGCCAGGTCATTCTCATCCACATGCTTAAACTATTAAAGGTTTCTGAAATAGGACTTACCTTTTGTGAAGTCTCTTTTTCATCATGGCTTACTCTTCTAGGTATCCTTCCTAGTCCTTTTTACCAATGTACTAGGCATGTAGGTTGTGTATCCACCATCCAAAATGCTTGGGACTAGAAGTGTTTTGGATTTCAATTTTTTTAAAGATTCTGGAATACCTGTAGTTGTATCTACATACACCATGAGAAATGTTGGAGATGGGATTCACCTCTGAACAAAACATTCATTTATTTTTAATATATGCCTTATACACATAACCTGAAAGTAATTTTAAATACAATTTAAAATAATGTTGTGCTTGGAATGCTATTTTCCTGCTTCTTGGCAGAGGGTTGGACTGGATGGCCCACGAGGTCTCTTCCAACTCTATGATTCTATAATTCTATGAAGCAATGTTTGTGTACATTTAACCATTAGAAAGCAAAGATGTCACTGTCTTAGATGCCCATGGAGGCAATTTTGAATTCTGGAGTATTTTGTATTTGAGAATTCTGGATAAGGGTCCACTGTGTGGTGCATACTTCTGTATTTCCACTGCTGCCTTGAGAAGAAATTAGTGCCTGGAGTATGTATCTGTATCAACTTTTGTAGGCTTTGAATTTTAAGGATGTTTGTTTTAACAGTTGCTAATTGAAGGCATCATCATTGTTGTTGTCATCCAGACAGGTGATTGTAGTGACAAAACAAAATGTTAGTTTTTCTTGAGGTTTGTTTATGGCCTACAAAGTTATATACTCCACCTTCAAGAGGGGGCAAAGGCCAGGGCACAATCTCTTATTAAATTTTCAGCCTTCCATGTTTAACCTGAAACTGAGCAAAGGAGAGATGTACTGATAGGAGAGCCTCAGAAAAACTACACTTTATCACACTGGTTGCTATAACTGCAGAAAAGGCAGAAATTTGTCTCACTCTGGAGGTTTAAGTAGTGAATCTATTGCACCTTCAAATGTGTACATGGGGTGCCCCGGGGAGCTCTTTGTCTCCCACAGACTAGTTTAATCCTCTGCTTCTGCCAAAGAAATGGCCCCTAATGGTTATAAACATTCCTGATAAGAGCTACCAAGGTGCTCTCATTTATTCTGGAAATACTTCTGCATACTCTTAAAAGAAGTGCTAATTTATTGCTAACATAACATCAAGTTGAGTGGAACAAAGTAATTACATTTGTTAGCAATTCTTAAAGGAAAGTTTGAAAAAGAAGCCAGCAGCTGTTTCTTCAATATGTCTGCCACAGTGATATCTGCATTCCAGATGTTCTTGTCAAGAACCAGTGTTTGCAAACACTCTTAATAATGTGCAGAGTGTTTAGGCCACTCCTCCATTTCAAAGGATAAAACCTTTTCATCACTCTTTACTTTGTGCCTGCTTCCATTCACCAAGGCATTACCACAGTAGCTTATCATTCATTTGTAAATTTGAGAATAGTAACCAAGATAATATCCTATAACGCCAAATTATTGTCACTGAGTAAGAGTTCTATCACAGCCTTGCAAGTAAACGTTTACTACAGGCAGTCCCCAACTTACGAACAAGATAGGTTTGTTCTTAAGTTGAATTTGTATGTAGGTCAGAACAGGTACATTTTTACAGTGTAACTCCAGCCAGATGGATGGATTGATAGATCCATCCATCTGGCTTTGATTGATAGACAGACAGATAGACAAATAGACAGATTGCAATGCTTTGTAGGCTAGGCATAGGGAAGGGATAACACTTCTGATCCAACGAGATTTATTCCAGGTATAACGCCTTTGATGCCAGAACTGGCATCAGAACAAACACAGCTTATATACAGAACACACCCCATCACCTGTCCATCATCCCAAAGGCCCAACCCCCTGACATTGCCCAAAGAGGTTGCATCATATCCCCTTTGACCCAGTAATCCCAATGTCCAGTGGATATTTCCTCAATCCTTCCTGAGTCAGCAATGTTCATGTCTGTCCTTCTCATGTTGGTGTGGTGTGGCCCAAGCCTCCCAAGGCCAACACCTGGAGATATCTTATCTCGTGAGCAGAGTCAAGAGACCAGAACAAATGCAGGCAGGTCAGGAAATCAGAGCAACACCAGCTCAGATTTCATGATCCTGACACAGATAGCTTTGGCTAGCATAGGGAAGGGATAACACTTCTGTGGTGTTTCCTTTGCAGCCTGAGCCTCTGTTCAGAAAGATTTCACCCTGTGATAATATGATTTTGAAAAAAATGGCTTGTTGTGGAAAAAAGGATTGGTGATAAAGCTTAAGAGAAGACACTTTTCCCCCATGATAACTCTTTCAGGAGTGAAATTATCTTCCTAGGGGTAGATATCTCACCCCTGTTCTTAACATCTTAACAGATGTTTGTAACTCGAGGACTGCCTGTATTTGTATTGACAGAGCAACTGGCTAAATCTATGGGTTAATCACTATAAAACAGAAGCAACTACTCCAAGAACTTGTAATACAGTAAAAAGGGAACAGTTTACATTTATTATTTCAAGAAATGTGTTAAAATGTAGTGCAGTTTTTGTAAACCTGGTACACAAGTTCATAAAGAGCTTTCTCTCTGTGTTAGCCTGCTTAGGCAATCACTATAGAAATTCCATGTACTGTTTATCTCTCTCTAGCTAAGAGAAAAGGCAAAAGGGAGTGGTGGTTTCATAAACCAGAGGAAGAAAGCAAATCCTAAACTGAACAATCTACATACAGACCCATTGATTTGGAATTAGACCTATGGCCAATCAGGCCTCCAGCCAGCAGGGAGCTGCCAGGAGGGAACACCGCCAGCAGGGAGCTGTCCAGCCTCTTTTTGAAGGCATCAGGAGAAGGAATCTCTTCTTGTACTATTGCTGAACTGCTCTCCCTGTCAAGATGTTTCTTCTAGTGTTCAATCCAAATCTACTGTCTACTTCAAATCACTAGCTTACATTCAGTTCTTTGTGGCAGCTCACAAGAAATTTAAAGAGTATAATCACATCACTTTATTTATTTATTATTTCAATTTCTATACCGCTCCATTCCCTTAGACTCAGGGCAATTTACATCATCTAAAATATAAAAACAATGCAAACAACACAGAATAAAACTAGCATTACTACTCAGCACTACTACTACTCAGCACTACAGGTGAATTAAATTGAACCAGAGATGTTACAATACTTCAGTCAAGTGAAAATGACCGTTTTGCACCAATCTCTTCACCAAGTTGGACATGTTTTTCTCCTTCATGATTTCTTATGAACTCATCTCTGAACTCATCAACTTGTCTATATCCTTCCTAAGATCAGGCATCCATAACAGAATATAATACTCTGGATGAGGTCTGACCAGCATAATCTATGAAAATATTATTTCCCTTGACTTGGAAACAGTGATGCCATCAATGTAAATTAATGTAAAATTTGCCTTCTTTGCTACATTATCATACTGCTAGCTCAAGATCAATAAAAAAGCTATGGCCCTTTCTGTGGCCTCCCATCTTCTGATTTCACCTATAGTTCAAGATCTTTCAAAAATGATGGTCAGTAGTTCTGCCAGTATATCAGCAAATTTCTTCAACACTCTGGAATACAGAGTAGAAAAATCCCACGGTCTGTCCAAAACAAAGCTCAATGCCCGATCTCTCTGTAAAGAAAGAGAGGAAAACAGCAGGACATATCTATTTCCTTGTCCCTGCACTGGTTCAGGTTAATTGCCATAATGTTTGTGCTCTAATTTCCAACAATAAAAAGGTAGAATGTCTACTACTTTTTATTGCTGGCAATATCTACATCAATTAAGAAGTGGAATAAACTACACATTCACTACACATTGTTCACCTGTTCACCTTCCACCCAGGATAAGGATGAGACTAAAGCAGTTTGCAAGAAAAGTCAATTGTGTGATTAACTCAACTCCCATCCCTTTTGTAGTCACAAATGCCTCTTCCTTTTCCTGATGGAATTTTTCAACTCAAACACGTGCTGGGCTGTTATTCTTCAAATTGTTGAATCTACCAGAATAAAGATAAGGAATATTATTAATCTAAAAAGCTGTCAGGTTTTGTTAAGCACTTAGCATAAAATCTCCTGGCACATGATTGATTGTGAGCTCTATGGTAAGCTTTTTTCCTCCTGCAGGCTGAAGGCTGAGGATCAAACTAAATGTGACACCATTTGCACAATTAGCATTTGTCTAAATGGTTTTTAAAGGCCATCTAGTGGCCAAGCCCCTATCCATCTAGATCACATTGCTTCTGGGGGCTTTAACCTTTCCACGCTTCTGTTGTCATGATCCAGAGCATGAATCCCAAGGCTGGTTTTGGCATGAAGAATACCTAAATACAGAGAAAGTTCTTCACAAGCTGTTGGAACTCTCCAGTAGTCCTCTGCTGAAATCTCACATTTCTGGCAGGTTCATATGGGAGGAGGTGATCTTTTAGAAATCTTGGCTGCAAGTTGTGTAGTGCTTTTTAGATTAAATCAAGCAGCCTGAATTGAGCTTGGAAGCAAATTAACAGGCTAGGATCCCATTCCAAGGTTTTCCTACTGACCAGCAGCACTTCTATCATGTCTGAATGAAACTCTAGATTGTTCACCTGCATCTAGCCCTTTTGTGCATTCAGATGATTTAGTACTATCTCAGCCTCCTTTGCATGAGTTGCAAAGAAGCATACAAATAACACCCAACCAAAAACCTCCAAATGACCTCTACCAGTAGCTTCATGTATACATTGAAAAAAGGACAGTATTGATACCTGAGGAATCCCACAGACTAATGGCAAAAAAAGGCTGAACAACAGTTTTCCACAGCACCACCCTCTGGGAATGTTCAGCCAAAACAGACCAAAACCACTGCAAAGCAATGGCCCTAAGTCCTATATCAACTGGGTGACCAAGAAGGATCAGCTGAAATATTGTGAAAGACCAATGCAGACTGACCCCTCGTCCAACTCCTAATGTAGGTCAGTGACCAAGGCGAACAAGGCTGGCTCTGTTCGATAAACAGGCCTGACTTTAGATGGTTTAGGTATATAATCAAAGAATATAAGAAAGCCTTGTGCTTCCATCACTCTCTGCAGACCTTAGGCCCCATCTACACTGACATACAATGCACTTTAACTAGTAATCATATATAAAGTGGTTTACACTAATATATAAAGCAATTTCACTGCATTATATGCCAGTGTAAACGGGTCCCTAGAAATAGGGGAGATTAGAGACCGGCCAATACTTATCTAGGAAGTTGGGATCCAATGATGGGGTTGTTTTTTGGTTTTTTTTTTACAATTGCTTCCTCTTTTTTTGTTTTGCGAGGTAGAAACATAGCCCTCTTTCAAAATAGCACTTACAACCTCTACCACTCAAATGGCCAGTCCTCCTTCACAACTTTAGTGAGCCAGGATAGGAATGGGTTGAACAGATATGGGTTTGGCCTCAACTCTCCAAGCAACTTGTCCAATGTCCACATCTAGGATAACCTGAAACTCATCCATCAAAATTGGGAAAATCAATATCTCTGTTAGCTCCCTAGATACTACATTCAATGTGGCATTAAATTCAGAATGAATCTGATCAAAGCATTTCTCAAACTCATCACAGCACTTTTCTGAGGGCTTTTGATAAATTTGAGGTCTGAATCTAACAAGCCTTTAACTACATGGAATACAGCACCCAATACGATTGGGCTGATGTAACAGAGGCAGCAAAGGCTTGTTTCTCTGCTGTTGCTGTACTCAACAACCTAAGTCCTTCATTGCACTGAGCATCTCAGAAAACCAAGGAGCTTGTGCTCTGACCCTTAAGTAAAAGAGATTTTATATGTCCTCCTACTCTAATATGCCTTCATAGCTACTTTCATCCATCCTTTCTGTCCTTTGTTTGTTTGTTCTCCACGGCTTCGTTTTCTCCACCCCGTTGGCACATTCCCCTCCCATCCGTGCTTTGCTCCCTCACTTTGTCTCTAGAGACAGGCCTAGTGGCCTGGCTGCCATCTGCTGCCTGTTTCGTTTGCACATGTAGGGTGCTTTTTATGAGGTTGAGATCAGATGGCATCTAATCGATCGTCATGGTCTCCATGGTTACCAGGGTGACAGACTAGTTGGAAGAGAGACACAAGCTCCAGCCCTCGGGCTGTCAGACAGTTCCCAGAGAGAGAGAGAGAGAGAGAGAGAGAGAGAAGGAGGAATAAAGACAATCCATGCCTCTCCCATCAGATTTTACACATTTATATATCCTCCTTAGATCTTGATAACAGACACCTTGAGTCACAGTGAAGAGGGCAAAGCATACACCGCCATGTTTGTATTTTGCACTCTCAGGGCTCCAGGAGGTGCAACCTGGCCTTTCTGCACAGATAAAAACAAGAGGGACACAGAGCTTTGGGAATAAAAACATCTCCCCTGCCCAGTTCATTGAAGGTTCCTGTGAATTCTTGATAATTCCTTTATACTGATAGAATAAAGCACATAGCTTTAAAACTGAGATATACAAAATTATGTGGAAGTCAGACAATCCACATAATAATGGTTCAGTCCCACCTGAGCATCCCCTCTCCATCATGGGGGGGCGGGCAGGCAGGGGCAAGAGAGCAACCTGGCCATAGAGGCAGATCATTCCTCTGTTAATTGGTGTATCCTGATATCCTCAGAGGTATAACAAGAAAGCCTTCAATTCCTGTCTACAGCTGACACTGGATCTGCTTACAACAGTTGCATTTAAAATGTCAAGGCTTTAGCCTCCACATAATTTTCAGCAGGAGGAGTTATATTCAAGTGAAGAAGCTGAAAGCCAATAAGGGCTGGCTAGACATTTTCCTCCCAGCCTTCTGGTCCTTCTTATTGTTTAGCACATCCCATTTTCCCTTTGTTATTCTTGCTCTTGGTATCTTTACTAGCTTCCTCCCAGAACAAAATTTCTGCAAGGGAGATCTTGTAAGAAATATTGGAATCTCTCTCTCTCTCTCTCTCTCTCTCTCTCTCTCTCTCTCTCTCTCTCTCTCTCAAAAGCTGGATTGTTTGTTTCCCCCTCTCTTCAGCTCCAAATGTTATCTCTGCTCTTTCTTAGTACTCTGCATTTCAGATCACTGGTCTAATTCAAGGACTATTTATGCCTTACAGGAAATGTGTATCTACCAACAATCTGTATTCAAAGTGCAACCTGCCACTAAGCCCCTCCAGTAACATCTGCTAAAAGAAACACATGACTGGACATCATTATTTTCTCTGTTTAGCTGCCCACCTGAAAACAACAACCCAATACTGCATACAAGAAACAGATATTGCCTTTTTGCTAGACATTGCTGGGAAACAAATGGAAAACACAGAGTTTGGTGACAATACAGAATATGCTCTGCAGCAGGGGTGCTCATTATGGTGATCGGGAGCACCTAGGTGATCTTCAGCCCTCTTCCAGGTGATCTTTGGGCATCACCAGCCAGATGGCGCGCTCCTGCCATGCGCGCGCACGTGCACTCCCGCCGCCGCCTTTGCGAGCCTTCTTTTGCCAAAATGAGGCTTTAGTGGGTGGGCCCTGGCGCTCGTCTTGCCACGCACGGTATGGTGACATGACCGCCCATTGATTGCTGCTGGGGGGGGGGGCGGAGCAAGGCAAAGGCACGCGCATGGATAGGATGCGAGGCTGTGGGAGGGATGGAGGCAATGTGTGTGTGTGTGAGAGAGAGAGAGCCAAGGAGAGAAGAAAGAAATCCGGAGAACTTTTTCGGATACTTTTGGCAGGCAGGTGGGCGGGCGCTGGAAGGAGAGGGGGGGGGGGGAGAGAGAGAAAGAGGCGGAGGCTGGGCAAAGTGGGGCAAAGCCAAGCAAGCCCCGCCGCAAACCCTGCTGCTGCCCTCAGGACTCCCATTCCAAGCCGAGACCTGGGCGAGCGAGCTGTGTGGGGCTGCTTTCTTTCCTTGGTTGGGGGCGAGAAGGGAGGGCTCCACCGTGTTCCTGTGGCTGAACCCGAGGAGGAGGGGGCTGCGGGGATGGAGACTCCACTTGCTGCTGCTTGTGCCCTTGCCGCCTTTCTCCACTTCACCCTCCCTCGCCCTCGAAGGAGAAAGGCGGCGAGGGCCCACGGGAGAGAGAGGGGGGGGTGGCTCTTCAGAGCCGGCTAGGAAGAGCCACCCTCTATCTCTCTCTCTCTCTCTCTCTCTCTCTCTCTCTCTCTCTCTCTCTCCCTCTCCCCCATGGGCATGGACTGCCATCAGTGGGAGGGGTCCTCCTTCCTGCCAGCCATCCACTTGGGCGTCCTTTCTGAGTGACACCCTCAAATGGAAGGAAGGAAGGGCGCCCCCTGCTGCATCTGTCACTTTGGGGAAGCACCTCTTCCACTTTTCCTTCTCTTCCCCTGGTAAGGAAGCCTCGAGGGGGGGGGGGGAGGCTGCCGTGGGGAGGCTCCAGCCTCACATGGGTCTCTCTCTCGGTTGAATTTCCCAGCCCTGCGCCTTCCGAGCCGCCACCAAAGCCATATCTGGCCAGAGCGCTGGCGGGTGCGCCTATAAATACCCTCCTGCTGCGTGCGTGGGGGGAGGGGCCTGCTGCACGCAAGAAGCAGGACGGGATGGGGACTTCCTGCTTCGCGAAAGCACGCAGCAGGAAGGAGGAAGGCAACGAAGACATTAAGAGAGAGAGCACGCGCAGGCAAGGAGGATCCCCTTCCTGGATGTGTGCGGCGGCGAGTTCGTGGGCAGGCAAGAATGAAGCCCCGCGCAGACGGAAGGCTGTAGTAGGAGCATGTGCGCGTGCGCACACGCTCACATGCACAACAGGTGATCTTTTCAACTTGATTGTTCATATAGTAGCTCGCATGATGAAAAAGTGTGAGCACCCCTGCTCTGCAGTATCTAGGTGACATGCTTGAGGATGAAAGGAAAGAGCCATGCTGGATTAGATCAGAAACATTATGTTCAGATGGGGCCAAACACAGTTCCCCAGAAATGGATAAGTAGTGACATATTGCCCTTCATATTTGGGATGATATATATTTGTCTAAGCTAGTGCTCATTGGTCACTCTATGAATTGATTTAAGTTGCTTTAAAGCTGTCCAAGCTGGCAGTAACTATATCTTATAGCAGTGAGTTATATAGAGAGTTATATTTCCTCTAATCTATTCTAATATCATAGGATGACCTTGTTTCTTTACAGCAAACACCTCTCACCAACCCCCAGCATGCAAACCATGATTTGATTGTGTTAATCAATATAACCCCAACAGTCCATGCTTGGAGGTTTATCTATTTGCAAATAGTTAGTAAGGCGCAGAACATCTGTCATGACTTTTGGATTGAAGTTGTCATGTTTTTCTCCTAAAACATCAGTTCATGTATTTGTGCCATATCTTCAGCAGTGAAGACAGATGTTCATTCAGTATTTTGTGCAATCTTTTAACCCTCCTTTAGAATTCCTTTAATTCAGTTGACATCCAACAGCCTGTCTGCTGTCCTGGTTTGGTGTATTCAAATAATGCAGTGATGCTTTGACTTAAGAGCTTAATTTGTTCTGTGACTGAGCTCTTAACTCAAAATGCTTTTATCTCAAAGTGAATTTTCCCATGGCAATGCATTGAATGATATTAATCCATTCCAGCCCCCAAAAACCTCCCCCCATTTTGTTATTCTGCTGAACAAGATGGCGACTGCTGTGGAGCTCCCTTTGGGTGAGCTCCGGCAGGATCTCTCTGATTCCCTGGATATATCAGGCCGATCCCGCTGCGCCCCGGGGATGGCGGTCGATCGCCAGATTCAGGGGGTCACCTTTGGTGACCCACAGACACCGGAGAACGTAATCTGGCTGGGGAAAGCATCTGGACTACTAACGAGGACACCTATGGCGCCCAGGAATGGCTGGGTCATCCGACCGGTAACGGCGTCGGGTGCGCTTCCTGAGGAGGCTTGGTAGGAGATCGCTGGGCAAATGTCCCCTCCCACCACCCCTGACGACTCCGTTGAAGGCAGAGCCCCCTCCAGCCCGGGAATTAATTTCCCGAGAGATGCGGCCCCTTCGAGCAGCTCCCGAGGAGGCCACGTCGAGAAGGCCAGGACCCTACCACCGACCGATTTGGCCGACCAAAGGCCTCTTCACCGGGAAACACGTCGTCGGTGCTCCTTAAATCCCTGGAACCACCCCCCGACCAACCGGACCCTGGTCAACTCGACCCCTGCCTGATGGCAGAGCTCATTGCAGAATACAATGAGCTCGCGGCCCAGATGGAGAAGTTTCGGGAGAGGTATGGTGGCATACTGGAGCTGTCGGGCATGCCATGCCCGCAACTTCCCCGGATTCCACCCCCGGGTGATGCGCCCGTGGACCCCCAAGCAGGCCGGCCCCCACCACGAGCTCCAGTCGGACCTCCGCGGTGACCCAGACTTCGCCTGGGACCACTCATGGGACTTCCCCACAAGCTCCGTGGACGGCCTAACCCCTGCCAGGGAGCCGGTGGCAGCGCAAAGCCTAACCTCCGGGGGCCAGGCTGACCCACGAACGCCGAGCTCGAGCCCTGATGACCAAGGCGAGCTGCTCACCTGCCCGGCCCACACCGAGGAAGCACCGGACGACTCCGAGGCCTACCGGCCGCATGCGGAGGACCTGCTGGAAGACCTCGACTTCACGGCCAGCCTGGCGCTCCCCCGGAATTCCCGGGCTCGCCGACGTCACTATGCGAGGAGCTGGGGGAGTCAGCTGGAGATGGAGCGACCCAACATGGCGACCGGCCTTGAGGACGCTCCACTCCGCCATGTGCTGGACTCTGAGGAGGAAGCGGGGCCCGGAAATGGTGGTCTTCCGGAAGTCCCGCCTCTGGAGGACTACAATCTCTCTGTGAACCCCGGAAGCAACCCCTGCTCGGAAGTCCCGCCTCTGGAGGACTCCAGCGACAACGCAGCCCCTGACCGGAAGCAGCAAGCCACCTGCAGAAGGAGGCGGCGCCGCCGGACACGGAAGCACCGAGCTGTGCGGGATGCAGGTGGAGCCCCCCGCCGTGAGGATCGTGCCTTCAGGCCCAGGTCCTCCGTCGGCCCACTGGGCCGATTGGAGGAGTGGAAGAGGCACCCAGCATCAAGATCTGCACAGAAGAAACTTTCAAAAGATAAGGATGTATTATCATCTGTGACCCCGAAGGTGTCTCCCACCCGGACATTCTGGAGCTCCTGCTATAAGCAGTTGAAGCTCCAAGGGCTCCACCGGACTTCCCCGAGAGCCTTAAGGAACAATCTGCAGTCGGACCAGGGCCCCCGGCGTAGGCCCTCTGATGGGCATCCACGGCCCCTGGTCCCCATGGACTCTTGTATACCGGTACTTCTTTTGGGACACCCCCACCTGCCCCCGTTTGATGGCAAGACGGGACTCTAGAGGACACCAGCCCTGACACCTCTCCTTCCCCCCTCCTTCCCCCCTCCCCCATCCTCCTGTTCTCCCCTTGTCCACTCTATTTGTTGTCACTGCTGTATTGTTTATGTGTTGCCTGTAAGTCGCCCGGAGCACTTCCCGTGGAGGGCGACTCATAAGTAATAAATTTATTATTATTATTATTATTATGTATTTCTAAATAAGGAAATATACTTTACAAGTAAGAAATAATGTATAAATGCACATTCTTATAGGACAATAAAAAAGAAAGATCAACTTTAAAATGGTAGAATCACAAAGTTGTAGCAAGAAAACACAAAGCATAAAGTGAAGAGGCAGAAGCCTCCTTTTCTTTGTACTGTACTCATTCCAGCTTCCCTCCCTTTCTTGCCCTCTCTCCCCCTCTGTATTCATCAAGCCAAACATACCAGGATAAAAACCACACAGAATCAACTAACCCACAGTTCCTCAAAGTGGACAAGAGCAAAGCAGGCAGCAATCTCCCAAAGTGGACAAGAGCAGAAGGCATGGAGGCTGCTCCCTTGAAGCCCTGAAGCCCCAAAGTTCTGTACTCTCTGGCACTAGCTCTTAGCTCAAAATGCTGCTCTTATGTCAAAGGGAAACCTGAGCTGAGGGACAGCTCTTAACTCAAACACTCTTAAGTTGGAACACTCAAGTAGAGGTTTCACTGTACTTTATTTTGGCACTTGGTAGTATTATTGATAACAGAGCAAAGCAGCATGCAATAGGGGTGAAGTACAAATGTGCATTAAGGATATATGACAGTTTAGCAATAGGGAGGTAGGGCACCCTCTACTTTCTGCAAGTAAATAACCAGAATAGAATCATAAAGTTGGTAGAGACCACACAGGCCACCCAGTCAAACCCCCTGCCATAAAGGAAATAAATCAAATAATTATTAAAAGAATAATTATAGAATCAGAAGGCCAGTAAGGGAGAAGCCCTCCAGTTCTACGCATATGCCGACTTGCTCGCTGAACAGAGCATGACCCTTCAAGATTGAAGGAACAACCATTAAACTGGCAACTAAGGTTAGTGCAAGTGGTGAACAGTGGGACAAAAAAAGTACAGCTTTATACATGCACTGATGGCATCTATGGTAGATTGCAGTGGATAACACTATTAAAATGTTAATATGTAGCTAGTTACTATAAAAAGGAAATGTTCCACATTGAATATAATTAAAAAAATAAATTGAACATAAAACTACCAATAGAATGTTTTTTTACACTTCCATGGTGCAATCACATTCGGAATACAGCTTTAATCACGGTACCTAAAAATGGCTGCATCACAGATTAATGAACATTATCAAAAGATCAGAACACTTCCGAAATGAAATATCAGAATGTCTGGGGCTGTTTAACTCTGAAAAAAGATGAAGAAGGGGAAATATGACAGACTATGTGATGTAAAGAAACCCAGGATAGGCTGCTGAAGCTGAATAGTTTTAGAGATATATAAAAATAATATAAAAACTGGAGAAATTGCTATGTCCACTAACTTCAATGACTTCTCTGATATGAGAAGTCTCCAACCTAGTATTATTCCTGATCTAGTATAATGCCTTTTTGCAATTGATATATAATCAGTTGCAAAAAGGCGTTATTGCACTCATGTCCCAGGGGCAACTTGCCTAATAAAACCCACTAGTCCCACCTAATAAAACAGAGAAATGAGTGTCTTCTGTGGAACTCTCAAAAAGATATAATAGATCAGAATGTCCTTTTCATGTAATGCTCTCATGAATATCTACAACATTAGTCTCATGATCAATTGAGTTGAACAAATTGGGAACCACAAAAACAGGAACACAAGACTTGATGTTTCACTTATAACCCTCATTGGTATAAAACAGCCTGTTATGGATTTAACTGTAGACAAAGAAATAAAGAGAAAGTATCATAGTAGGAAATCTTTTATGAGATTATTTTGTCCAGTTGAAAACAGAGTCCCCAATACCTTGAGCAAAAGAGAATTGTGTATATGGTGCACAAACGATGTCAATTTTTAGTAAAATTTGCCAAACTGTAACTTAGTGTTGACATCATCATGCTATCTGACTCTGCCTGCCTTCCAGTTGTTTGCAGGTGTGTTTACCCAAGGTAGGTGAGCACGAGGCCATTTGTCCATGTCATGGCCCCAGTGGACACCCTGCAGCAGTTCACCCTGCCGCTTGCAAATTGAGTTTGTCAGTGCTCAACCATGGAGACAGACAAAATGCTGCCTGATGTCTTTACCTCTCCTGGGAGAAGCAAGCAAGAATCATCCACCTCATAATGGAATCAAGAAACAAAGGAGCGTGAATAAAGAGCTAATTGCATTCATAAAGACGTTAATAAAAGAATGAAACGCACTTCTGGACTCCCTCCCTCTAGATATGAATAAGCAAATATATATTAAGATTCACTGAAGGCTAATGATGTCAGGGCAGCCTTATGGCCAGTCCTAGCACCTGAGCACAAAAGACAAGAGATTTCTCTGTCTGGCATTCCCCCTTGGCATCTTTCACAAAGACAAAGGAATGGAGATTTTATTATTCATTTGCCCCTAGAAAGAAAATATATATCTGTCTCACTGAAGAGGCTCCTAAATATGTGTATGTGCAGGTACATGACTAGTTGGTGTGAAATTGTTGCCAGCATAAAATTAGTATGCATTCATCTAGATAGCTAAAAAACCCCTCTTAAGATGAAGGATTTTTTAAAATCACTCAAAATTATTATGAGATACTTAAGTCTAGTCCCCAGTCATCAGAGAAACCAAAAGGCCTTAGAAACACAGGATTCTGGATTCTGGTTCTTTTATCGTTAAATATTTCAACAATTGTGAGACCAGCACTGAGTGATGCTTTCTGGTGGTGGTGGTGGATTATGTGGAAGAAAGCAGAAATCATTTTGTGTCAATTTGAGGACAGCACTGCAGTGCTGAATTAGTTAATACATTGGCCAATTCCTTTACAGTAGAAGAATTAATTTGTTCAATAATACCATGGTGGCTTTGGACTCCCATGTCCAAAGTAAAAACATTTCTGTTTTCATTCAGATGTTAAATTCAAGTTGCTTAATAGTTCAACTTGTGGGGAACATTTGACAATTCAATAACTTTCATCTGGTAATTCAACACATTACATTTGAACACCCCCCCCAAGCTTATCGTCCCCCATCTCACAAACACTCTTTTCCTTGTCTTGGTGGCTATGCAGAAAAATCCAAAAATTCACAAGCAGCAATACTTTTTTTGGGCCAACTCCAAAGCCTAAAATGCACAATGCAGGGTTTTGAAGGTTCACTGGCTTGTTCATCATAGAAAGATGGTAAAAATCACATGGAGAAAAATATTGAAGAGTCACAGGCCTATGTCCTGTTTGAGATGTTGGCAGCTAAGGCAGTCTTCAGTATTTTCAGTGCAGGGAGAAGTCAGCCCCCTTCTTGGCCTTGTGAGGATGACAGGCCGTACAATTTTTCTTCTGCATGATTTTTGCCTGATGAAGAAGCCAGTGAAACTTCAACAGCTTCCACAATGAGGGGTTTTTTTTGGTGTTTCATAGTTGGCTGCTTGTAGATTTTGGATATTGTTGAGCTCTGCAAGTACGTTTGTAAAGATACTAAGATGTTTGTTTATAAAGCTATTGTCCTCCCAACTCTATTGTAAGCCTGTGGACCATCTATAAACGTCACTCTCAACTTCTGGAAAGATTCCATCACTGTTGCCTACAAATCTCTTGGGAAGACAGGTGGATTAAGATCAGTGTTTTGGAAGAAGCAAGGGCCACCAGCACTGATCCTTTGCCATCAACTTCACTGGACTGGCCACATTGTTCAAATGCTCGATCACTGTCTCCCAAAGCAGTTACTTTATTTTCAACTCACCTGTTTGTCTGGTTTTAATGAATTCATTTCAATTGTGCAATTTGAGGTTGTGGACAAGATCCGTGGGGTATCGAGGCCAACCACAGAATAAATGGGAGAGGAGGGGGAGTAATCTTATATGTGAAAAACAGTTACAACACAGAAGAGATGCAAGACTGCAATCTGGGAAAGCAGCTTGAAGGCATCTGGATAAGAATCAAGGGAAATGGGACTCAAAAAGATCTTGTTGTGGGTGTCTATTACAGACTTCAAAGCCAGGATGAAAAACTCAATGAAGCTTTCTGTCAGCAGTTGGCCAAACAGGCAAGAAGAAGAGATATACTAATCATGGGTGATTTCAATTATCCCAATATTTGCTGGAAAACAAACTCGGCCAAGAGTACAAAGTCCAAAAAATTCCTTGCTTGCCTTGCAGACAATTTTATGGTCCAGAAGGTAGAAGAGACAACAAGGGGATCGGCTACTCTTAATCTCATCCTAACAAATGCAGAGGACCTGATCAATGCAATTGAAGTGGTCGGATCCTAGGGGAAAGTGACCATGTGCTCTTGCAGTTTACGATGTGAAGGAAGGCTGAAACTACGACAAGTCAAACCCACATTCTGGACTTCAGGAGAACAGACTTCCAAAAAATGAAGGAAATACTGAATAGCATTCCATGGACACAGATACTAAAAGACAAGGGAGTTATGGATGGATGGGTGTTTTTCAAGAGTGAAATACCCAAGGTGCAATTGCAAACAGTGCCAACAAAGAAAAATTAGGACAAGTGCAAAGAAGCCAGAATGGATGTCAAAGAACTTCTAATTGGGCTAAGACTCAAAAGAGACATGCACAAGAAGTGGAAAAGAGGCGAAATCACCAAAGAAGAATTCAAACAAATAACCAACTCCTGTTGGGAAAAGGTTTGCAAGGCTAAAGCGCAAAATGAGCTCAGGCTTGTCAAGGACATTAAAAACAATAAAAGATTCTGGAAAAGATTGTTAAGGAAGTGGTCTGCAAACACTTAGAAAGAAATGTGGTCATCGCTAATAGTCAACACAGATTTATTAAAAACAAGTCATGTCAGACTAATCTGTTCTCTTTTTTCGATAGAGTTACAAGCTGGGTAGATGTGGGGAATGCCATGGATGTAGTGTATCTGGATTTCAGTAAGGCCTTCGACAAGGTCCCCCATGAGCTTCTGGCAAACAGATTATTCAAATGTGGGCTAGGAAAAACTATGGTTAGGTGGATCTGCAATTGGGTAAGCGAATGAACCCAGAGGGTGCTCACCAATGCTTCATTTTCGTCCTGGAAAGAAGGGATGAGTGGAGTGCCGCAGGGTTCTGTCCTGGGCCCGGTCCTGTTCAACATCTTTATTAATGACTTAGATGAAGGGTTAGAAGGCATCATCATCAAGTTTGCAGACAACACCAAATTGGGAGGGATTGCCAATACCCTAGAAGACAGGAGCAGAATTCAAAACGATCTTAACAGATTCAAGAGATTGGCGAAAACTAACAAATTGAAGTTCAACAGTGACAAATGCAAGGTACTCAACTTAGGCAGAAAATTGAAATGCAAAGATACAGAATGAGGGATGTGTGGCTCGAGAGCAGTACATGTGAAAAAGATCTTTGAGTCCTCGTGGACAACAAGTTAAACATGAGCCAAAAATGTGATGTTGCGGCAAAAAAAGCCAATGGGAATTTTGGCCTGCATCATTAGGAGTATAGGGTCTAAATCCAGGGAAGTCGTGCTCCCTCTCTATTCTGCCTTGGTCAGACCACACCTGGAATCACACTGCGTCCAATTCTAGACACCACAATTGAAGGGAGATGGAATATGTCCAGAGGAGGAAAACTAAAATGATCAAGGGTCTGGAAAACAAGCCCTATGAGGAGCAGCTTTAAAGAGCTGGGCATGTTTATCCTGAAGGAGAGAAGGCTGAGGGGAGACATGATGAGGGCCATGTATAAATATGTGAGAGAAAGTCATAGGGAGGAGGGAGCAAGCTTGTTTTCTGCTGCCTTGGAGACTAGGATAGGGAACAACAAGAAAGGAGATTCCACCTTAACATTAGGAAGAGCTTCCTACTTCTTGGAGGCTTTTAAACAGAGGCTGGATGACCATCTGTTGGGGGTGCTTTGAATGCGAGTTTCCTGCTTCATGGTAGATTGGGTTTGGACTGGAAGGCCCATGAGTTCTCTTCCAACCCTATGATTCTATCCTAGACCCCTGCCCGTCCTGGCTGATAAAGGAAGCCAGAGGGGGTTTGGCTGAGTGGGTGAAGGTGGTGGTTAAGGAAGGCAAGATTCCAGCCAGCTTAAAAGAAGCTGAAAGAAAACCACTGTTGAAAAAAACATCACTGGACCCCACTCAACTGAACAACTTTTGGCCTGTGTCCAATTTGCCCTTCTTGGGCAAAGTCATGAAATGTGTGGTGGCCTCGCAACTCCAGTTGTTCTTGGAGGAAACGGATTATCTAGATCCAGTTCAGTCTGGCTTTACGCCGGGACATGGAACAGCTTTGGTCACTTTAGTGGATGATCTATGCCAGAAACTGGACAAGGGGAGTCCCTGTTGGTTCTCTTGGACCTCTCAGTGGCCTTCAATACCATTGACCACGGTTTCTTTCTGGGACACCTCATGGATATGGGACTTGGGGGCAGAAGGTGTTGTTGGGGGACACCTGCTCAACCCCACAACCTTTGTCTTGTGGGGTCCCACAGAGTTCAATATTGTCTCCCATGTTGTTTAACATCAACATGAAGCTGTTGGGGTAGATCATCTGGAGTTTTTGGAGTTTGATATTAACGGTACGCAGGCAACATCCAACTCTATCACTCCTTTCCAGCTGCTACCATGGAGGCTGTTCAGGTCCTGAACCTGTGCTTGGCAGCCGTAACAGTCTGGATGAGGGCGAACAAATTGAAATTGAATCCAGAGAAGAGAGAGGTCCTCCTGGTCAGTCCACTGCAACACACTCTACATGGGGTTGCCTTTGAAGACTGTTTGGAAGCTTCAAGTGGTCCAATGTGTTGCAGCCAGATTTCTAACTGGGGCAGACTACAGGGAGCATACAACTGCCGTGTTACGCCAGCTCCACTGGCTGCCAGTTTGCTACTGAGAACAATTCAAAGTGCTGGCTTTAGCCTGTAAAGCCCTAAATAGTTCTGGCTCAGCTTACCTATCTTCCTATATGATCCATCTCAATGATTAAGATTTTCTAGGGAGGCCCTGCTCTCAGTCCCACCTCCTTCACCAGCATGACTGGTGGAGAAAAGAGACAGGGCCTCCCCAATGGTGGCCCCTTAGCTATGGAACTCCCTCCAGAATGAAATCAGAGCAGCCCCCTCCCTCCTGACCTTCAGGAAGAAAGTAAAAACGTGGTTATGTGATAACGTTTTTGGACAGCAAAGTTCTTAGTGCAATAAGAGAATAAGGAATAGTGAATGGACCCATGGAACGACTATGAATTTGATTTTGGATGGTGTGATTTCAATAACTTTTTAAATTGTGTTGTTTATGTATGGATTTTAATATAAATGTTATTGTAGTATTGATGATTGATTTTAATGTTTTATGTCTAAATGTTATTTTATGTTTTATGTTTTTATTTGGTTAGGTTTTTAATTTATAGTTATATGTTATTGTTTGTTTAGATATTATGTTTTGGTTTTCACATGTATGTACAGCATTGAATTTTACCCTTATAATGTTGGTAACTGCTTTGAATTCCCTCAGGGGGAGAAAAGCGGTATATAAATGTAGTAAATAAATAATAATAAATACATTGACCAGGGATAAGACAACCCATTTTTTTTGCGAGGGATGTTGTTTTCTAACTGAACTTTCTAGGCTTATTCATACACACATATTGTATTATATTGGGGAGGTGGTAATTGGTCATATCAAATATTTGAGTTTAACTATGTTTTAACTTCTCTATTTTATGTTTTATATGTTGTAAGCTGCCTTGTGTCAACTTGCAGAGAAAGATGGGGTAAAAATATCTTAAATAAATAAAAAAATAAAATATGGCTCAGAGTGTTCCCCTGTGTGGCAGGTTTGGGGAGACCCACCTGAAAGCAAGAGGTTTTATGCCAGTTCAATGAAACATTTCTCCATGTTATCAGCTGAAGACAGAAAAGTCTCTGGTTAGCAAAGAGAAAAAACAGGCACTGCGTTTCAATTTTCTAGCTTTATGATTATAGGAGCCAGTTTTGTGTGAAGCAGTATTTTGTGTCCAGCAGTGATTTTGGGGGATGGGACCCTTCCCAATCTGGATTTGCAAAAAACCAGATGGGGATTCCCAAAAAGGGTATAGATTCAAGGAAATAGTCACGCGAGATGGATAGATAGATTGATTGATATAATAGCTCTACTTCTTATGCGTTTATAAATTATCTTCCATTGTTGCTGACATGATGAACACTGCAGACTAAAATAAAATAAATTCAAAGATGTAAAAAATTAGTGAATGTTCAGTAAAATTTCTTTGGAAGATACAAAGAGCTAACTATACAAAGAATTAACTGTGTGAAATATTATGTTCATCAAGAACAGGAGTACTGGACCCAATACCTCTTCTCTCTTTGAAAGTACCATCCAACTGCACAGACTGCATGTCAGAATGCATTTGCAAACACAGGTTGGAGGGCCTATCTCTGGTCCACACCTGCCTTTGTTGCTGAGACCATATTCACCCTACCATAAATCGAAATGGCAAGCTTTAGCACCAGTTATGCAAAAAATATTGACAATGATGCATTTGCACTTTCATGCAAAGCAACAACCACCACTCCAATGGAGCCACTTATACTACTGTTCTTTCCCTGTATGGTAGAGACAAGGACTGAAGAGTAAAGGTGTATTTGTTTACCACTAGGATATATAATGATGCTCTGTTATACTAAAGCTGACCATGTAGGAAGCCTGGTATTGTAGTCCTTTAGCTAAGCTGAAATTCTATCTTCACCCTACAACTTTCTGGTGCTTTTCACCTGCCATTGGAGATTGAAGCCAGAGGCTTCTGCATGCTGAGGAGATGCTCCATCACTCAGACAACCCATTGCTTTAGGTGGGAATTATAGGAACCATGGGTTACCTCACATATTTCTAGTGGCTTCAGTTCAACCCTCTTTTATTTATTTATTTATTTATTTATTTAAAACTTTTGTACCCCGATCTTCTCACCTCAATAGAGGGACTCAGACCGGCAAACAGCAAGAATTCAATGCTAACATTTAAAATCTAAAAACATCTAAAATTCACAATAAAATTAACAATTACCAATACAATAAATATATAAAATCTATTCGCCACAGTAAAATCATATCCAGCTCAGTCCTTGTATATAGTCCATGTCTGGTGGTCAGCTACTTTAGTTGACTTACTTTAATTGGCTTTTAAAGTAAGATGCCCCATAAAAGTGTTCCCCCCCCCCCCTTCAAATGTCATCTTCAGCTGGAGGAGCTGGTGATCTCCCTGAAGCACGAAAAGGGAACCTGCTTGCCTATGCTATACTAGTTAAAAGCCTAATTTCCTTGGTGGAGAGGGCAAGAATACTTTCCTGTGCGGTTAAAAATAATGGGTAATCATGGATAAAAACTATCTAGAACCGTAGACCATTTCCTGGTCCATTATGTTCCCCTGCTTCCTGCTCATCCGTGGTTGGTCCAAGTTTGTCCCTAGAAGCTGTTGGAATGCAACTTCTAACAAGCTTTAGGCAACTTCAGTAGTGAAGGATAAAGGGAGTTTTGGTTCAACAGCATCTGGGGGGACAACTGCCTAATGGCTTGGGTCTGTTATTCAAACCCAGGACCCACAAAAGATCCCAAAACGTATGGCCAAGAAAGATGTCATGAAGGGTCTCACTGGCTGACATCTAAGGATGACCTATACCCTGGAAACATTCTGACTCCCAAAGACAACTTTTCCCCAGATACACAGTTGCATAAGGAAGAAGAGAAAACTGGGGGCCTCAAATGGCATACTCAGAATGTTTGATACTCAGAAGTAAATAGGCAGGAAGAAAGAACACATGAGCTCACACCTTAGTTTTGAATTGCTACATTGCCAGAAATTTTATTTTATTATTTATTATTTATTAAGTTCAACTTAATATACCGCTCTCTCTGGCGCCCAGAGCGGTTCACAAGATTAGTGCAAGTAAAAACAAGTAAAATACATAAAATACAGTAAAACAGTTAAAACACCCGAATTAAAACATATTGCCAGCCAATATATACCTCTATACACAGTTAAATATACTTAAGAGTACAGATTTATTGTGTTTATCATGCTGAATCACTTTTAACTTGAACTTGGAAGAAGATCTTCCTATTAGATTTTGTACCTCTTGCCAAAATAAAAAAGTAAAATTGGTTTCTGTCGGTTTTAGTTTCAGTTAAAAAATTATAGTCCCCCTCATCCTCATTTTTTTCCAAAATTTTACAATTGATTCCCTTCTTTACTTAAGAAACAGATATCTTCCAGCTGCTAGAGCAGAAATATCTATGCACCTATGTTTTATGGTGCACCTACACTGTAGAATGAATGCAGTTTGATACCACCTTTACTGCTATGGCTCAAAGCTGTGGAATCCTTTACTAAGGCACCAGTATTCCTTGGCAGATATGGATAAATACCTTGTAAAATGATAACACCTTCAATTTCATAGCATTGAGCCATTGCAATTGAAATGTGGTGTCAAACGGCATTATTTCTATGGTGTAGATCAGGGGTGCTCATTAGGTAGAGCGCAATCTACTGGTAGATCGCGTAGGGCGTCCTGGTAGTTCGCAGGCAGGGCAGGAGGAAGGCTCAGTCCCGCCCTGCAGGCTCCCGCCACCGCCCAAGTGTTTCCGGCCCTGGGTTATCTGAGGTCCTTTCCACACAGTTGAATAAAATCCCATGTTATCTGCTTTGAATCAGATTATATGGCAGTGTGGACTCAGAAAACTCAGTTCAAAGCAGATATTGTGTTCTATGTTTCACATTTTTGTACTGGGTAGGTAGATCATTTTGACTTGGTTGTTTTATAAGTAGCTCGCATAATGAAAAAGTAGATGTAGATGTACTTTTGATGTCACTGAAGGTTGTTTCATAAACTATAACCAGCCCTCCACAATTGCTGAGCTTATAGGCACAAGATCCCCATAAAAAGTGAAAAACTTCAAATAAAACATTGCTCACTGTTTTTACCGGAAAGAAATCTTTCTAGGAATTTCAAGGTTTTCCAGTGAAACACCTTGGCCTACTCCTGGTGGATGCTGACCATAGAATTGCATTGGAGGACCTAGAGTTTCCTAGAGATAACATTTTTAATTAAATTCACGAATAGTAAAGCCGCAAAAATCAAATCCACAAACATGGAGAGCCAACTATAGTTAAAAACCCTTTAAATATAATAGCTGATTGAGAAGATTAAGCTACTCATTTGCATACTAACCAGTCCCTCTACTCTTCTAATTATTGCAAGGAGTGCTTGACTGAAGATTTCCTGGAACTCTGCTTGTTACTGCTACTGCTGTTGTTCATTCTGCAAACAGCATTTCATTTTCCAAGAACACCTTTTCACAGAGTAAGTGTTAAGATACGACTCAGTGAATCTCACAAAACAGCCCGGTGAAGGGTGAGTTTAACTGTTGCAGTGATTTTGTCAAGTGTCTCTGTACTCAGATGAAATGAAAACAATAGACTCCACACAAGCGTTACCCTTAATTACATTTTTTTTGCACAGTGCACAAGGGCCAGAAAAGGAAAGTGGGAATCGAGGCAGGAGGAACTCAAGTCTTCAGCCCAAGTCTTCAGGTGCTACAAGGTGTTTAAAGATGAAAGGGAGAGTGTTGAGGGCGAACAGTGCGCAGGAGTCCTTCACCGTCAAGAACAAGGGGGCTTGTAAGAAGATTCTACTGCAGGGATCCTCAAACCTTTTAAAGAGAAGGCTAGGTCACTGTCTCTCAAACCGTTGGAGGGCCAGATTATAATTTGAAAAAAATATGAATGAATTCCTTTGCACGCTGCACATATCTTATTTGTAGTGCAAAATACACTTTAAAATAATAGAATAATTAAAATGAAGAACATTGTTGTTGTTGTTGTTGTTGTTTGCTTTCAAGTCGTTTCAGACTTAGGTTGACCCTGAGTGAGGGCTGGGTAAATGACCTTGGAGGGCCGTATCCGGCCCCCAGGCCTTGGTTTGAGGACCCCCGCTCTACTGAATAGGAACCATGCACAACCCCCCGGATATCATTTTGGGACAGTGGAAAATGTCCAGGCAGTTGTGATAAAGGCTTTGAACAATGTCTCCACTGGCATAAAGAGTGGCAGCAATGCTGGAATCGCTATATCCAATCACTGAGCCTATTTTAATAGTTAGACTGTGATTGCATATATGTTCAATTATTTTAATTAATTTTCCTATTCTTTTAGCTATTAACTATTGAACTCATTACTTTTGAGGGGACTCATAAATAATAAAATCAATCAATCAATCAATCAATCAATTTTAAAAAATTCTCATTACTTTTGGGATAAGTTACCTATATAACTTTACTCCATGAATGTGTACTTCCTCATCACCTCTCCTTAGTATTGTCACATCGTATTTTGAACGTTCAGAAATGAGCGCTTCCAGTTTGAATATTCAGAAACAATATTCAGCAAAGATACGGAATGGGGGAGGTTTGGCTCAAGAGCAGGATGCAGGCCATGGCCTAGGGCGGCACCTTTGGGGGGGGGCAGCAGGTCCGGACCCCCCAACAAAAGTAAAAAAAATTCAAAAAAATAAAAAAATAAAATTAAAAAGGGCGCATGTGTGCGGTGGCGTAAGCGCCATCCATGGCGGCCCCCCTCCTTAGCTCTGCTCCCCTTGGCTCTGCCCCCGCCCTCGGCTCTGCCCCGCCCCCACCTCCACCCCCGCCTCCTCGCTGGCGTGAAGAGGAGGAAGGAAAGCCCCACCCTCGGAGCCGAAGCGGGCCCTTCCCACGGCTCCTCCCTCCCTCCTAAAGCTGCGATTTCGGCCGCTTCTCAGGCCGGCATAGTGGCTTTAGGAGGGAGAGAGGGAGGGAGGTAGGAGCCGGCGAGGAGCCGGGGGCGGGGCTGGGGGCGGAGCGGGGAGAAGCCGGGGGGCAGGCCGGGGGTGGGGCGGGGCGGAGCCGGGGTGGGGCGGAGCCAGGAGCGGGGGCAGAGCCTTTGGCCTAGAGCACCAAAATAAATAAATAAAATGTATAAATACCGTGTTTCCCGAAAGTAAGACAGCGTCTTACTTTCTTTCCCAAAAAAAGTCCCCTACGGCTTACTTTCGGGTACGTCTTATATAACCCAAGACGTACCCCGTCGCCGCCCACGCCGCCGCCGCCGCAACCAGCCCCTGGCTCCCCCCCTCCCTTCCTTGGATGAAAGAAGGGAGGGGAAAGAGAGCCATGTGGGCGGACGAGGCAGCACCGCGTCAGAGTGGCGCGCTGCCTCGCCACGCCCTGGCTCCTTCCCCTCCCCTTCCTTGGACGAAAGAAGGGAGGGGAAAGGAGCCATGGCAGGACAAGCAGCAGCGCCGCATCAGAGTGACGCGCGCTGCCTCGCCACGCCCTGGCTCCTTCCCCTCCCTTCCTTGGCGAAAGGAGGGGAGGAAAGGAGCCATGGGCGGGACAAGGCAGCGCCGCGTCAGAGTGATGCGCTGCCTCGCCACGCCCCTGGCTCCTTTCCCCTCCCTTCCTTGGGAAGAAAGAAGGGAGGGGTGGCGAAGCCAGGCGCGTCACTCTGGACGCGGCGCTGCGCCACGTCACTCTGACGCGGCGCTGCTTCGCCACGCCTCTGGCTCTCTTCCCCCTCCCTTCCTTGGAGGCCTGTCGGAAAGGTGTGCGGAGGTGTGCCGCGGCCAATGGGCGATTGCGGCGGCGGCGGCGAGGTACGGCTTACTTTCGAGTACGGCTTATATTAGCCGACCCCCTGACACCCTGATACGTCTTACAATCGGGGTGTCTTACTTCGAGGAAACACGGTATGTGGGGAAGTCATAGGGAGGAGGGAGCAAGCTTGTTTTCTGCTGCCCTGGAGACTAGGATGCAGAACAATGGTTTCAAGCTACAGGGAAGGAGATTCCATCTTAACACTAGGAAGAACTTCCTGACTGTGAGAGTTCATCAGTGGAACTTTCTGCCCCAGGCAAGCATGTAGCCAGGGGGGGGGGGGGAGCTAAGGGGGCTTCAGCCCCCTCGAAATTCTCAGTGTGGTCCGCGAAAAGGCCTTACTGGTACATTATTTAAACTGTTATTTTTATTCATATCATGATCTGATCACCATGCTCATTATATCCCACATTAATGGGGTTATTGGGATAACAATACAAAAGGTTTGCTAGGGTAGACCCTCTTCCACCCAGTCTCAGCCCCCGACACAAACTCAGCCCCACCCCCAAACAACATCCTGGCTACGGCCCTGGCCCCAGGGTATGGTGGGGGCTCCTTCTTTCGAGGCTTTTAAGCAGAGGATGGATGGTTATCTGTCAGGGGGTGCTTTGAATGCAATTTTCCTGCTTCTTGGCAGAGGATTGGACTGGAATGCCCACAAGGTTTCTTCCAACTCTATGATTCTATGAATGCCACCATGCTGTTGGAATGGCACCATGTCTACATGTAGTGGGTTATCAGTAGCCAATTGCAGAAATAAAACAAAACATTTAAAAACAGAATGAAAAGGGGTAGAATGCCGAGCAACCTAATGAGGACTGTTCACTGAATGTTCTCAGTGGCCAAAGAATATTGACTTCCCAGACGCAGGGAATGGAAAACTGGGTGGGACAGTGTTGGGTTACACCCCTGACTGCACAGGTCTCCAGTCCTCAATGAGTAGCTAGACTAGACAGGATTAAAGTGCGGGATTCCTTCCCCCACATTCCTGTCCATGCTTATTACAGAAGGGGCTCTATCTTTACTCTCCTTCTTCTCTTGCCACCATCTCTTCCCCCCTTTGAAGATGTAGCATTGTAATCTCTGTGAGTGATAAGGTAACTTCCTTTTTAAAGGTATTTACGTCGGCCTTCCCTTGGTGACAATCCGGAAACTCAAGCTGGTGCAGAATGCCGCGGCTCGCTTGCTGGTGGGAGCACCAGTGAGGGAGCACATCACTCCCATCCTTCGGCAACTGCACTGGCTTCCCATTGAGTACCGGATTGTCTTCAAGGTATTGGTTTTAACCTTTAAGGCCTTGCACGGTCTAGGGCCTGTGTACCTGAGGGACCGCCTTACCCCGTATGTTCCCCCGAGATCGCTGCGCTCGGAAGAGCAGAATTTATTGGTGATACCATCGTCCCGCGCCTGTCACTTGTCCAGTACAAGACAGAGAGCTTTCTCTGCGGCGGCTCCAGTACTCTGGAATTCGCTCCCTGACCATGTCCGAATGGTCTCGGAACTCCTCCCATTCCGAAGAGAATGTAAGACCGCCCTCTTCAAGCTTGCATTTGGGTAAACTCAACCCAAACTCAACTGGCTCGTCTCGTCTGAATTAAGGCATCATAGCCTTGTAACATCTGGGCTATGTATTGTGTTTTATTGTTTTTATGGTATGTTTTATTGTACGTTTTTACTGCTGTGATCCGCCCCGAGCCTGCTGGGAGGAGCGGAATATAAAACCGATTAATAAATAAATAAATAAATAAATATTTTTATTGCTTGTTTGCCATGTGGTCATTCTCCATTTTGGCCCTTTCTTTTCTGCCTTTGTCTTCCTTTCAGCGAGGATGCATTTTGTCATTTTCCAGACAAAATGTAGCTGCATGGATACTTTCTGATAATTTACCATTTTACCTTCCTTAGAAGATAGCTTAGTGAGCTTAGCTCCAAGATCCTTTTCTATCTAGAATGGATTTCTTTTTTACTTTAATAAATATATATTTTGAACCTAAAGTTGTGATTCTGGAATCCTGATCCATCTTCTTGAATGAAAAATAATCACATGTAAGAACTGTACTTCTGGAACTCTGCTATGGTTTTTGTGGAATCACCCCAAGTGAGGGCTATTTTGAGCCTAACAACTCTGATTCCCAACTGATATGCAATGGAATAGTTAATTTGGACAGGAGCTCTGGACATTCCACGGGTCCCATAGTAACATGCTCAGTGTGTGGCAGTAATTGGAGACATCCTCAGTGAGAGGAATAATCACTTGCCACCAGAAGGAAAGATAAGTAGTTGCCTGTACTCCTGGAATCATGACATCTCAAAACTAAAGATTTGCTAGGTGGCAGAATGCTGCTAAGATCCTTACTCCAGTAGCAGTGGATGAGGTGGGACGGGAGAAGGACATCAAATCTGCAAAGGTGGGCCAAGCAGCAAAACTGGTTGGACTCCAACAGAATGTTTTCTGATGGTCATCCATCACGCCCAATCAGCCCTGTGCTCCATGTCTGGCCAGCATCTGCACTACAAAACTAGCAGTGGATTTGGCACAGTCAATACCATCTGTGTGGTCACAGGAGAGATGTCAGCATGATTTCATTCCATGATTTTTTGTGTGAAAAGGTGGGTTTTTCTTAACATGTTATGGTATTATCATTTTATAAAATTAATATTTTGAGTTAAAAAAATAACACAACAAATTGCCTTAAGAACTGTTTGGGGACCAAAATGCAGTTCACATTTAATTTTATAAAATAAATCAAAATATCAGATTGCTGTCACTGCTTAAAGAGATGGGATTGGCTATGCTATTTTATTGGCTGAATCGTTCATTGCATGAACAGGGCAAATAAAAATTGGCAGGAGAATAGGCACAGACTCAACATGACTTAGAACAAAACCTTAGGCTTCCAATGTTTAGTTTGTTCCGTTTATTGAATAGTTATGCCTCATCTTAGTAATCCTTGAAAAATATATATATATATAGAGAGAGAGAGAGAGAGAGAGAGAGAGAGAGAGAGAGAGAACCATTAATGACAAACACATTTATTACAGCATAAGCTTTTGAGATCAGAATCTGCTTTTTCAAATGCATGCGGTATTACACTAAGTTGGAAAACACACAGAGACACGGCTTTGTGGGGAGTAGAATGGGGAACTGTTACCAGGTTTTCACTCATTTACTTCAGCAGTGTTGGGTAGAGGAGTAGGAGAGGTGAAACCTTTTTCTTCCCAGCAGGGTTTTTCCCTCTTCCATTGGCAAAGGCAAGACATAAGTTTGGGAATGCATGTTTAAAAAGCATTTTCTCTGCCATGGGTAAGGTAAACACAAGATAATGGTCTTCAAACATTATCTTCATAGTCCTTCCAATGTGCTACAGCTCCCAATTGGTCCAATGAAACACGTGGAAGTTGAAGGCAGGAACGGAAATCAGTTTATTCAGCTCTGGTCAGAGTGGACACTGGGGGCAGTTAACAAATCTAGTGTGTTTTCCAAGTACAAGAATGGGTATTAAGAATTACATACATTTGGTAACATGGCAAACAGAGATGATCGGTGCAGTTCCAGGATCTGCAATCTCATTGGTTTAAAAGTACATTCATTTATAGTTTGTGATTGGTGCATAGCATGGAATAACAGCCATTGGTTACATTTCATTGCTGTTCTGTGTCCATCTCTGGACGGCGTGACATTATGTCCGTCGCCCTCTGTTAAGAGCTTAGGAGTAACCTTGGACCCCCTGTTGTCGATGGAGACCCACGTCTCCAGTGTCAGCAGGGTAGCATTTTTCCATCTTCGCCAGGCGAGGAAGCTGACCCCCTATTTGTGGCGCAACTTAGCCACAGTGATCCAAGCCACGGTCATCTTGAGGCTGGACTACTGTAATGCTCTTTACATTGGCCTTCCTCTGTCGGTAATCCGGAGACTCAAGCTGGTGCAGAACGCTGCAGCGCGACTCCTGGCGGGGGTCCCGATTGGCCACCACATCACGCCAATCCTGCGCGAACTGCACTGGCTCCCAATTGAATGCCGGATTGCCTTCAAAGTGTTAGTCCTGACTTTTAAGGCCTTACATGGTCTTGGGCCAGTGTACCTGCGGGACCGCCTTGTCCCATATCATCCCACCAGATCACTGCGCTTCGAAGAGCTAAACCTCCTGGTCATCCCAAATGTGAAGACCTATCATCTGTCCGCAACCCGCCGCCGGGCTTTCTCTGTTGCAGCCCCTACCCTGTGGAACGCACTGCCCGCCGGCATCCGTGCCACCCAGGGCCTCCTCCCGTTCAGGAGGCAAAAGGGGGCGGAGCACAAGAGGCAGCCTTGAGGGAATGTGAGCAGTTGGAGTTTGGAAACAGCCGTTAGCAGTTAGAGATTTGGAGAAGGGAGAAAGAAGGAAGTTTAACTTATATTATTTAATAGTTACTTCAAAGGAAGAACTATTGGTTTGAACAGGCCCTGGAGAATTGGGCTGTTTGTATTTGAGGCAACTGTTTAATGGAATTCGAGCTTGCGTGGAGGGGCTACGAGGCCCTCTGTTGAATATAGTCAACTGCTCCCTTGAGCAAGGAGCTTTTCCAGAGGAGTTGAAAGAGGCGGTGGTCACTCCATTGCTGAAGAAGCCGGGTTAGACCCGCGGCTCCCTCCAATTACCGCCCAGTGTCCAACCTTCCGTACCTGGGCAAGGTAATTGAGAGGGCAGCAATGGGCCAGCTGCAGGCTTTCCTGGATGATGCAACCTGGCTAGAGCCCTTCCAGTCCGGCTTCCGTTCGGGCCATGGGGCGGAGACTGTCCTGGTCTCCATCACAGACCTACTCCGCTGCCACTTGGACCGAGCGGATTGGCGCTGCTCGTGTTATTGGACCTCACGGCAGCGTTTGATACTGTCGATTACCAACTTTTGACACACCGCCTGGCGGTAGCGGGGGTAAGGGGACAGCCCTCAACTGGCTGTCCTCCTTCCTCAAAACCGCCTGCAGCGAGTGAAGTGGGGAGGGTGGTCTCCGAGGGCTCCCCTCTACTTTGTGGAGTCCCTCAGGGGGCCATTCTCTCCCCGCTATTATTTAACATCTATATGCGACCACTCGCCCAATTGGTGCGGAGTTTTGGGCTGGAGTGTCATCAGTACTCCAGTTACAAACTGGCAGATGGCTGCCAGTCGAGCTCAGAGCCATCCACAAGATCCTGTCGCTTACCTTTAAGGCCCTCCATGGTGCCGGCCCAGCTTATTTAAAAGACCGCTTGTCGAACCAGCTCATTTAAGGTCGCACTCAGGAAACAGGGACCTTTTCCGCATCCCAGGTGTGAGTGAGGCCCGCCTCGACACCACGAGACGGAGAGCTTTTTTCATCGCGGCCCCTGTCCTTTGGAACTTGATGCCGGCGGATCAGAGAGCTATCCGGGACATGCCCCAGTTCCTGACCGCACTGAAGACCTGGCTCTTCCGAAAGGCTTATGGCTAAGGACACCTCCCAGACTTAGCCTGAGCTACTGGAACTATTTTAATTAATCTTTTTATTCTTTTAGCTTTTAACTATTGAATTCTTTTATGTGTTTTTGTGTGTAAGTCGCCCGGAGCACTGACGTGGAGGGCGACTCATAAATAATAAAATCAATCAATCAATCAAAAATCAGTACGCTGATGATACCCAGCTCATTCTGAGGATGGACCCCAGGGTGGTCTCTGTACCCGATAATTTCCATCTCTGCCTTGAAGCCGTAACTGGATGGCTGCGAGCCAGTAAGTTGAAGGTGAACCCGGCGAAGACGGAGATCTTGTGGCTAGGCCGCCCGGAGGGGGTAGAGACCCAGCAGCCAACGTCGACGGTGCGGCCCTCTGCCCATAACCATCTGTCAAAAGTTTGGGGTCGGCTGGACGCTCAGCTGTCGATGAGGCGCAGATTGGCTGCGCCTGCAAGACAGCCTTCTTCCATCTGCGTCTGGCAAAACGCCTTACTCTCCCGCTGCGACCTGGCCACGGTGATCAAGCCACGGTCATCTCGAGGCTCGATTACTGTAATCGCTGTACATTGGCCTACCCTTGTCGGTGATCCGGAAACTTAAGCTGGTGCAGAACGCTGCAGCCCGCCTGCTCTCAGGAGCCTTAAGATCCGATCACGTGACTCCCACTCTTGCACGAGCTGCACTGGCTTCCAATTGAATTCGGGTCGTCTTCAAGGTGTTAGTTTTAACTTTCAAGGCCTTATATGGTGTGGGGCCAGTGTGTACCTGAGGAGCGGCTTACCCTTATGTGCCCAGGAGATCACTGCGCTCAGAGGGCTCAACTTGTGGATGTGCCCAGTGTTAGGGTCTGTAGACTGGACACCACCCGTCGGAGGGCGTTCACTGTAGTGGCACCAACTCTGTGGAACAGCCTTCCTGAAGAGACACGGGCCACTCGAGCCCTTCTGCCGTTCCGCAGAGCAGTAAAAACGTGGTTGTTCAGAAAGGCATTCGGCCCATAGCTGACTGCTGTCTACCGCACCCGCTATCCTGCTGCTAGCCTGCCACTGTACTGCAGCTCGGTCTGCAATTTGTTTAGTCGCAAGATTGGAATTGTTTTAATGTATTTTAATGTATTTTAATGTATTTATGTGTTTTATGTTTTATTCTGCCATTCTTGTGAACCGCTCTGGGCTCCAGAGAGAGCGGTATACCAAATCGAACTTAATAAATAAATAATAATAAATAAAAGTTTTATCAGTTTAAAGGTTTTGACTGGAACCTGTAATCCAAGCACTGAACTACTTTTGAAACCAAAACGCCTTGTATATATATACTGCAGCCATTAAGCTTCTGTGCCTGTTCTAAGTAAATAAATAAACAACTTTATTTGTTCTTAACAAACAAAAGCCTCTATGTCCCACCTCGTAATTTAAGATCATCCAGGGGGGCCCTGCTCTCGCTCCCGCCAACCTCTCAAATGCAGTTGGCGGGGACGAGAGGGAGGGCCTTCTCGGTGGTGGCCCCCCAGTTGGCAAATTGGTGGTTAAGATCTAAGACTTTGGATGGAACATTGTTTTAATGGTGAGGAATGTACATGATAATAATTTTTAATATTAACTGTATTTTAATGTATTGAATTCTAGGTGTATTTTATTGTATTTTAATTTTATCTGTTGTTTACTATGTATTGTGTGGCATCGTCTCTTAGATGGTTGATTGTTGCACCCGTCTGTTAGGTTTTCCTTCTCTAGGATGGTTGCCCAAACTGAGTCCCCTCGGGGGTCTGAGAAGTAGCCTGCCAGCATAGGGTATAAACACTGGAAATAATAACTCTTTCACATATTTTGGTGACAGCAGTGGGATAATATAAAAAAGAGTCCCCCCTACCAGATTTGTTTGTCCTTCTCTTTCGCCCTCTAGCTTGCCTGATATGGGAGTGCCTCGAGAAATGGAAATCGATGCTACTATGTTCAGTGTAATGCCATTTTATGGTTGGCATTCAGTGTCAACATTCAGTATACAGGTATGATCTGATCTGATCTGGTCGCCTTTTACTTCCATAAATCGTAGCCTAATAAGTCTACATGTCCTAGAGCTGAGGATCTTCATTCCATGTCATTCCCTTTGGCTCACAAGGACTTCTCTTATCTGGACATTTCTTTGCAGCCCTTCCTTCTGGCAGGGGTCCTGTCTTCTTGTTAAAAGCTCAGGTGGTTCTGGGCTTCAACAGCAGCTCCCTGCCAATCTCTATAACCAACACCTGCTTGGCACACAGTGCCATCCTTCACTTAGCCCACCAACTGGCCTCGTCCAGGTCCAAGCCTTACTTAGAAAGCCAAAAACATCTTTGCGCTCACTCCTCGTAGTTCAATGGCTTCCATACTTCTGGACAAACCATTTTCTGTTAACTTTCCATCTGCCCTGCTCTGAAATGGCCAAAATCCCTGGTCACATTTGCTCAGCATACCATATTTGGGATTTAGCTCCTCTTTGTTTAGACCCGTGCATCTGTCTTCCATGGTGTATGCCAACGTGTAAATATTTTGAAAACAGGAACTGATTTACAATGACATCTTTTCAAATATACTAGGAATATTCCTATTGGCACACATTAGCTTGTTTTCTATCCAGAACAAGATGCCTTTCTATTTAGTTTACCCAAAATCTATTAATGTCAGAGACTCCAGAAAGTCATAGGCTCAAATCTAGGTTGGCAAACTGCATTTTGGTATTTAGACTCACACCTTGGATCTATTGCAATTAGTTGGGAATATGAAATCATTAATTTGGCATGCTTCATGGGAGTCAATAGAATGAAGAATAGCACACAAGAATACATTAATGCCTCCTTATTGTGGAAAACCTGACCAGTAAAGAGGGAGAGTTTGGGTGGTTGGCAGTCCCAATAAATCCTCTGCCATCTTGCTACTGAAATCAGCTATTTACCACAAGGGGGGAGTGTAGGTTTGTTTCCGGGCATGCCATGCTACTTTGAAAACCAGGAAAATATGGCCAAGTTTGAAGACAGAAGCAGAGGTTTTATTCATCTGACAATATTGATGTCAGAAGTTCTGACATCCTCTGCTTCTGTCTTCAAACTTGGCCATATTTTCCTGGTTTTCAAAGTAAGCGCCTAAATAACTGACAACATATAACACAGTGCAAAGCATTTTATCTCCTTTAGCAGCCACTCAGAAGACCCGCTCCCTCCTCTGATTGGCTCAAGAATGGTTGAGCTAGGCTCTGAGCTGCCATTGCTAGGAACATCACTCCCTGTGATGTCAGAAGTGGGTGGACTCTCTCTTGTGGAGGAAAAATTGAGAGCTGCTACGTATTTGTTCAATGTGTTTCATGGCCGGAATCACTGGGTTGCTCTGAGTTTTCTGGGCTGTATGGCCATGTTCCAGAAGCATCATCATCATCATCATCATCAGTTTCTCACTTGTTAATCGCCCTCCATTAAAATGCTCCAGGCGATTTACATAAAACAATAGCATTAAAAATACACAATACCAAATAGACTGCATGCATGGCCCTCAAGTGGGGAGGCAAGGAGTTCCACAAGACAGGGGCAGAGGTGGAGAAGGCCCTATGTCTTGTGCTCTCGAGACGTACTTCCCTGGGACCTGGAACATGCAGTAAGTTTAGTTGGAGGAGTCGTGGCGACCACTGGCGGCAGAGAGGGGAGAGGCGGTCTCTGAGATATGCTGGCCCCTGACCATAAAGCACCTTAAAGGTCAGAACCAACAACTTAAACAGGGCCCGGAATTCTGTTGGAAGCCAGTGCAAGTGTAACAGAGTTGGAGTTATGTGGCATCTCAAAAGTGTTTTTGCAAGTAGCCTGGCAGCCGCATTCTGAATAATGCGGATCCTCCGAGTAGTCAACAGGGAAGGCCAACATACAATGACATACAAGGCATTACAATAATCCAGTCTAGATGTAACCGTCGCATGGATGATTGTAGCCAAGGCTTCCTCTGAAAGGTAAGGAGCCAGCTGTCTCGCTTGCCGGAGATGGAAAAAGGCCTGCTTACTAACATTAGCTATCTGGGCCTCCATAGTCAACTGTGAATCCAGGATGACACCCAGGCTCTTAACAGTGGAAGATGGATAAAGGGGGGCACCATTGAAGTTGGGCAGGGAGGATGCTACTCCAGGCGGGCGGCCAGGCCACAAAATCTCAGTCTTAGTAGGATTCACCTTCAACCTACTGGCACGCAGCCACCTCAATACAGCCTCAAGACATAATTGAGGTGACTCCAGGCTCCAGCCGTAAAAGCAGCTGGGTGTCATCTGCGTATTGGTGGCACTCCAGACCAAAGCTCCGCACGAGGCTGGCAAGATGTCTCACGTAGACGTGAGATGTTATCTCCTGTGGTTTCACCTACATTTATGGCAAGCATCCTCAGAGGTTGTGAGGTCTGTTCGAAACAAAGCGAGGTTTATATATCTGTGGAATGTTCAAGGTGGAAAAAAAATCTTATCTGCTTGAGGCAAGTGTGAGTGTTGCAATTGGCCATCTTGATTAGCTTTGAATGGCCTTGCAGGTTCAAAGCCTGGCTGGTTGCTGCCTGGGGATCCTTTGTTGAGCGAAGTTATCTGGCCCTGACTGATTCTTGTCTGGAATCCTCCTGTTCTCTTTAGTGTTCCTCTTTATTTACTGTCCTGATTTATATTTCCAACACCCTCTTATTTTTATTTGACAACCTCCAATTGCACTCCAGGCAACTACAGCTCTGTGGATCATGCACTATGAATGATCGGTATAGACTAAGTTTAATTGCATTGAACTCAATTGTATGACTTTACACTGCCCAGTTACAAATGGCATTATATGTCAGTTGATACGGCCTGAGTCTCTGTGACACAGCTGCAAATTACAACATGCATGCGAATGTCAGAATGAGGTGCAGAAAATGGACCACCCTCGGGAGTTGGCTCAGCCTGGCTGTGCAGTGCTGCCATGCCATGCTCCTCTGATGTCCCTCCCAGATCAGCAAGGCAAAGAAGGAGAAGAAAGGGAGCGGCGGCTGGGACCAGCTGGTACAAATAGCATCAATCATGGGGCTCCCTCTTCTTAAGGGAAATAAAATGTACCACACAGCTGATGCCCAAGTTAAGGAGTTTTGTCTGAGATGTAGCCAGGTTCATAGCCCTTGCAGCTCTTCTCACATTGCTGCTTAACTGTGTCTCGTGCGCCCCCCGCCCCTAACCCTGGACTGACTATGTGCTTTTTTGATGAGCAGCTGTTGCAAAGCCATGCCCAAAACACTTGATACAAGAACGCACACACAGCCTGCAATCAAAAGGGTGATGTACCACCTCTGTACAGGAGCCCCCGGTGCAGTGGGTCAAACCCCTGTGCCAGCAGGACAGGACTGAAGACCGACGGGTCACAGGTTCGAATCCGGAGAGATGAGCTCCCTCTATCAGCTCCAGCTTCTCATGCGTGGACATGAGAGAAGCCTCCCACAAGGATGGTAAAAACATCAAAACATCTGGGTGCCCCCTGGGCAACATCCTTGCAGACGGTCAATTCTCTCACACCAGAAGCAACTTGCAGTTTTTCAACTCGCTCCTGACATGACAAAAAGACCCCTAAAAAAACAAAAAAAATGCACAAATTTTTCCTATGCAGCACAGGGGGAACATTTGAATGTTGCCATGCTCCGTCTTGAGTTTTGGTCTGCTTTGGCCTTGTATCCCTGAGCACATGAAGGACAGAAACGATAGTGCTTTGATTATCCACAAGATACACACCACCTCAAACAGGGCCGTAGCCAGGATTTTGGTTCGGGGGAGGGGGGCTGAGTTTGGTTCGGGGCCGAGACTGGGTGGAAGAGGGTTTACCCTAGCAAACCTTTTGTATTGTTATCCCAATAACCCCATGAAGGTGGGATATAATGAGCATGGTGATCAGATCATGATATGAATAAACATAACAGTTTAAATAATGTACCAGTAAGGCCTTCTCGCGGACCACCCTGAGAATTTCGGGGGAGGGCTGAAGCCCCCTTAGCCCCCCCCTGGCTACATGCCTGACCTCAAACTATTATCAGAGTGAGGGCTCCAGAAATGGTCCCATCCTATTGTGTGTGGCCATATGGTTAGAAGCATGATCATACCACATCCATAAGTGATGGATTATGTTTTGTCCCTGTTGTGCATAAGATGTAGCCCAAAATTACTCTTTTGCCACTTGATGATTACTGTTATTACTGTTATTATGTTTGGCCGCCATGCCCCTGCAGTCACAAAAAGTCCAGGCTGAGTGTGTTAGTTACAGGCTCAAGGGAACTCAGCTGCCTTTCTTCACACCTCTGCTTCTCTCTTCGCTCCTAAAGCATCTTTTGCCTCATCAACACAATTCAGCCTAATAAATGCAATTGTCGAAAGCGTTGGTGATGCAGGCGCTGAAACTCCTGCTTTCTCCGAGCCTCAGGTGCTGAGCCCAATGAACCAGTTAGAAATGCCAGATCCTTTTAGAATGTCAGACACTGATTTTATATCCTGCAGCAAATGTATGACAGAGTCAGAAGTGGGGCATGTTTATATTATTGAAGCATGCAGGTTCACTTTGCTCACGAAACCCGGTAGATGGCTACTCTCCTGCCCCACATTAGGCCAGTGGGTGGTCCTAAGCTAGTAACCAGTAGCTGGGATATGAAATCTAGTTCACCAGAGAAAACAGCCTACATTATTGAGTGAATTCGGAAGGCGTGAGATCACTTCAAAATGGGAGAAGCAGGGGTGATGCATGAGCCAAAATTAAGCATCTGTCTGACCATTGGGGTTGAAAGAGCTGCCCAGTCTTATGAAAAAAAGCTCCAGCTCTTAGCAGGGCCGTAGCCAGGATTTTGATTGGGGGGGGGGGGGGCTGAGTTTGGTTACGGGAGGGGCTGAGACTGGGTGGAAGAGGGTCTACCCTAGCAAACCTTTTGTATTGTTATCCCAATAACCCCATTAATGTGGGATATAATGAGCATGGTGATCAGATCATGATATGAATAAACATAACAGTTTAAATAATGTACCAGTAAGGCCTTTTCGCGGACCACCCTGAGAATTTCGGGGGGCTGAAGCCCCCCTTAGCCCCCCCCCCTGGCTACATGCCTGGCTCTTAGGGAATCTTGATGGCACAACAAAAATAGATGTGACAAAAATAGATGTGTTTTAAAGTTAGGTCCTGCCATATCCCTTAGTGATCACATGTCATGCTGGATTGAAAGGTTTCTCTGCTGAACACCAACATTTTCCCCATTGTGATGCTACACCAAATTATAGCAGTTTTTTCATCAAGGCCAGTATTCAGTCTGGATTTTTTAAAAAGAAACCTGATATGAGGTGAATTCTCTGATTTGACAACCATTTCACAGTGGAAACTATTCTAAATGTGAGGGATGGATTTCTTGACATAATCACAACCACTTCCTATACATGACTCAATCAGAAATGTGAAAGACTTTCAAATGCTTTTTGTTGTTATGATAGCCTATCTGCATCCAGCTTGAAGTACCGGTAATACTGGATTGTGTCTGACAGGCTTTAACACTTTCATTCATAAGAACATAGGAACATAAGAAGAGCCCTGCTGAATCGGACCTCAGCCCATCTAGTCCAGCATTCTGTATCACACAGTGGCCCACCAGTTGTACGCGGGGATCTCGAGCAGAAGGGAGGGCAAAACCCTGACCTTCCCGACCCCCCACAACCAGTCGGGGAAATTCAGATCTTTTTATGCCATACAGATATTCTGCAACAAAGAACAGAAAAAGAAAGATTGGGGAAATTGTACTAGAGTTGACTGAAATATGTTGAATAAAATATAAAGATAGATTTTGCTCAGAAGGGCAGTACTGTGGTTGCTAAGATGGGCAACATAGCTAATAGCAGCAGATAGAGATAATAGAATCACAGAGTTGGAAGAGTCCACATGAGCCATGCAGTCCAACCCCATTCTGCCATACAGGAAAAGCACAATTGAAGTAACCCCAACAGATGGTCATCTAGCCTCTGTTTAAAGGCCTCCAAAGAAGTAGCCCATATCACACTCCAAAGCAGAGGGTTTCACTGCTGAACAGGAAGTTCATCCTAATGTTCAAGTGGAATTTTCTTTTCTGCAATTTGAACCCATTGCTCCGAGTCCTAGTCTCCAGGGCAGCAGAAAACAAGCCTGTTTCCTCTTCCTTATTGACAACCTTTCAAATATTTAAACAGAGACTGCACACAAGAATTTGGGAGTACACTGTGTTTTATTTTGATGGTATCACTTCTGCCTCAAAACAGACTTTTTCAGAGGAGCTTTTTCAAGTATATTAGATTGAAGACAACTGTGCAGTCTTGTGCAAGACTACTACATGCTACTGATTCAGTGGTACTGAATCTACTGCAGCACACTTCTAAAATGTGTATAGGATCATTGCCGAAATGTTTATATGCAGTACTACTGGCCAAGAGACTAATTTCTTAATCAGGAAGTCTTTGGCATAAATGAACTCATTACGTGGCTTAAGGCATGCTACTTTTTTTTCAACTTCTTTCCAGTCTATAAAAACAATCGTAATGTACCTTGAAGGTTGTGTAAGGACTGTGATATTGTGAAATTGTACCTCAAGTTATAAATGTATAAAGAAATATAGAAAAATATGAAATCAAATCTGCTGCTTCCGCCAGACCATGCCATGCCTCACCTTTGTTATTAATTGCCTTTGACATGTTATCTGGTTGCACCCAAAACTCCTTCCTTTAATTTCTATAATCTCCTAGCAATAAACTGGGAGATGTGAGGCAAAATACTCAATGAATGTATATCAGAGCTCCCCAGATCTGTTTCCAGATCTGTTTCTTTATCAATTTATTGCTTGGACTTATATGCCGCCAAACTCCCTGAGGCTCGCAGCGGCTTACAAAGCCAAGAGGCAACAAAATACATAATCAATAGACAGACAGGAACAATACAACACAGTAAAAAAGGGAAAGAAGAGGAAGGGCCAATGGGACAGGGTCCAGCGGGAGAGTGCCCAGCAGGTCAAGCGGGCCCTACTCTCCCATCAAAGGAGGGGAGCAAAGGTGGTCTCCAAGCAATCCCACAGGAGTGGTCCGAACCACTAAAATGATTCATGCTCGTCAGCCCCCCATTTGTCAAGAGTCTGGTGGGGGGTGTCCGGTCAACAGGACAGGTGGCCCTCTTCCAGAGTGGGCCCAAGAAAGAGGGCTTCCGTTTCCTAAAGCCCGGACCCCAAAAGGTTCTGGCCCGCAGCGGGGTCCAGGACTTGGGCTCGGGCGAAGCAGGTCTCCCCTCTCTCAGACGAGCAGTGGCAAGTGTCCCAGGGCCAGGGGGCCTGTTGTTCTTCGGTCTCCAGCGCCGCCTTTTCCGGCGGCCACCTGGCCTCAATACCGGACGCCCCCCGGAGCTTGTCAATTCCAGGGCTATACTGCCCTGGCTCGAAAAAACCTGTCGGCCCCTGGCCATCAGGGGAGGCGGGGGATTCTGGCCTAGTCACTAGTAAGGGGGGGACCGGCAGCTGGCAAGCTCGGCGCCGAGGTCGCGCCTCTGGGGCTCTCGCTAAGAGTCCGGAGGTATCCAGCGCCTCTGGAAGGGGCACCAAGGGCAACTGCCGCTCCGGCCTGTCGGTCGGGGAGGGTGGAGGTTGACCGTGGGGCGGAGCCAAGGACGCCGAGGAGCTCAAAGACGACGACGCCATCTTGTTACCCCCCCCGGCCGCCGCCTCGCCCGGTGGGCCCAGGGGTTGCCCGCGGCCAAGGGCCCTCCAGGGGCTCCACCAGGGCATCTCCGCCGCGGCAGCCATCTCCCCGGATCTCCCCTCGAGGTGGGGGGGCCCTCCACCGCAGACCTGGGGCTCGCTCCCCACCCCTCCAGTGTTTGTCTCCTCCGGGAGTCCGTCCGGGGGGCCGGGGGCAGCCACTCCACTCAGTCCTCGCTCCTCCAGGCCCGGGTACAAGGGGGCCAGGCAAGGTGGGCTCCGCGTTCCATCGGTCCCGCCTCCTGGGCGGCGGGGGTCGTCCGTGCCGCCCAGGGGCACCAGCAGCGGCCTCAGCCCGCGCAGCTCTCCCAGGCAGGCGGCCAACTGCTCGACCAGCTGGCCGAGACGGTTGACGAGGCTGGACAAATCTGGCGGCGTGTCCTCACCGGCTCTGGGTTGCCCACGGAGTCCCCTGTGCGAAGTCGGGGAGGCAGAAGGCCGGCCTCTTCCAGGCCTGGCCAGGGCACGGGAGACCAGGCCAGGCACCTCCGGGGGGTCGCCGCCGTCGCCGCAGTCCCCGTTAGGCCAAAAGGCCTCCCAGGGGCAGCAGCGTCCTTCAGGTCCGCGAGGGCCCTGAGGACTGAAGCCGGCGCCCGAGCGGCCTCCAATGCGAGCTCGGCGTCGGCCTGCAGGGCCTCCAACAGGGGGAGGGAGCGCCTCGGAGCTCCAAGCAGCAGCCGAGGGTCCCCCCCTGAGTCAGGTATGTCCAATAAGTTGCTCCTCGGGCATAGAGCACCCCCCCTCAACCGTGGGGGTGCTGTGCGGGAAGAGCGGGAAGAGCTGGAGGAAAAAGTGCCAGAGGCCCAGCGGAGCTCGGCGTTCGCACGCCCGCTCGACGCGGCCATCTTCTCAGGCAATGGATAAAGATCACAGCTATCTGTGGGAAAGATCCAACACCCATGTCTCAAGCCAGTTTCACCTATTGAGATGGTCATCCCCAAGTATCTATTGTGTTCATTGGACTAACCCTATTGTGTTGACCATAGCTAACCTATTAAACCCATCAAAGATGCATTACACATTGCCACACTGCATTACTTTGGGATCACACCCCTTTCAGAGGTGGGCCTTTTAAACAGACTGACAAATGCTCCAATGTGTTTCATGAATTACTCGCCATATGAAGAGCCAATCAGCAAAGACATCTGATGGAGCCCAGAGCCAACCAAGATGGGGATTGTAGCCAGACAATTCTTTAGTCAATCAGGAGCAGGCACGGGTTTCTTGAATAGCTGTCAAACAAAATAAAAATGCTCTGTATTTGCAGTTGCAGTATGCCAGTACTTTGGAGTGCTTTCTTTGCTGACATCCTCTTTGGCCATTGAGAATAAACCTCTGCTTTTGCCTTTTACCTGTCTCTGTCTGATTTCTTTTGGCCACAGTTGAAAATAATGTCCCAAAGAAAAAGTTATTTTGTTAAGAATACCAGAAAAATTCGGTCTGAGGGACATTTGATGGAGGTTTTACCATCAAATATACTATTTGAAGGGCAATCGACCATGGCTGAAAGAAAAAAGAACAAGTTTGTCCCTGACTTCTGTCCCAGAAGCAAACCTATGTTGCTAGAATTGAGCCTAGGGAGACGATTGAGCATTTCATCAGAGATTGACCTTTCGACCAAAGAGACCTGGCAAAAGGTGGCCACCGTCTTTGACTGGCCAGACTTGGCGCTCCAACCTTGGGAGGCAGTGGCCTCTGGAATGGAGCTGGAAACCAGTATTCGGGGGCCATGTCGACACCAAGGAAGGAAGAGGGGACAGCAGGAGGACACTTAGGAGGCCTTTTGAGATGTTCCTTGGTCAACGACAAGGTTGATCAACTTGTATGTTCTCCTGGCCCTGGTTTTCCAGAGGCGTCAAGAAATAACTCAAAACCCAGCAAATGTTACCTCTAGTGCAGATTGGGTAGTAGAGAAAATAGGAGCTCCGAGTAAAACGGAACGAGGCAAGATGCCCTCTAACCAATGGAAAAAGTTCTGACCCTGGCTGGCAGAGACCTGGGATCACCTGAAAGGTTGTAGGTTAGATAGATATAATTAATAGCAATGATTTTTTTTGAAAAGTTTGATATATATTAACAGAAAGATATATTTGTGAATTTTCAACACATTTCTAACTATTTATTTGTAATTGAAACCAAAGAAGAAAAACTGTGAAGAAATATTGCAGCTGTTTTGTAACTGTATGATTAGAAAATGTAAATGTTGCAAGCATAGTAAATACTTCAAAACTAAGTATGTCTCATTTGATTGTAATTGTTAGCAAATGTGTTTGTAGTACATATTTATTGTAATAAAATTACTTCTATCAAAAATTACTTCTATAATATTCAGCATTTGGGTTTGGGGCCCACAGTTTAAGAAGCAGTGGTTAGGTGTGCAGATGCACATTGCAGGCTCTATCTCAGGGTTTTGTTGATCCTGGATGAAAGCATTCAATGTGCATTGATGTGCGTGTCTGGAGTGCGTGTAGTTTGAACACAGCGTTCTCAAACCTCCTTCTAACCCAGCGTTTCTCAACCTGGGGGTTGCGACCCCCACGGGGTCGTTCGGTCATTTCTGAGGGGGTTGCTGCCTCCTCCTTTGGCCCCTCCCCCGGAATGACTGACTGGAGCCTCAGGTCAAAAGAGCCACACAAAACAGCAATTAATCCAATTCAAGCTCTTCCTCCTCCTCCTCCTCCTCTAGCCCCTCAGTACATGAAAAGCTTATCCATGGAGGCGCCCCGCCCCGTTCTTCTTCCCCCCCCAGAGGCCTCTGTGCCTGGCCTCCCCCTCCCTCCAATCAGGCCTCCTCATCCTTGCTTGCTCTCTTCACCCACGGAGGAGAGAGCAGCAGCAGCACAACTCTCTTCCCCTCTGACTCCAAGAGCTTCCTGACCCCACCAGTTCTCAAATTTTGGTGTATCAGGTACTTATAACAAACTAGCTGTACCCGGCCATGCGTTGCGGTGGCATAGTCTGTGGCAACCCCCTTCTACCCTCATGCTGGAAAAGCACAATCAAAGCACTCCTGACAGATGGCCATTCAGTCTCTGCTTGCTAACAATAATAGAATGCTAAGGTAGGAAGAGA